>CAIGRM010155151.1:0-15933 GCA_903798335.1 Fraxinus albicans
CCTTATTTAGCAATCAACGACAATCGTTGACTGCTAATGCACACCCTATTATCCTTTCTTTCTAATTTTTTTTTACAATTCTTTAAATTAAAGCTTAAAGGCTGATTTCTTCACTTCGTCTACCCTAAATTCAAAATAGCCGCTTGAAGCCATGAACAAATGAAAACTCTCAAAAATTGTATAAAGTTCCTTTAAATCTATTTTAGATGATTAGTATGTATTATTTTTAATTATTAAATGATTTTTTGATTGATTAAATATTAAAATAAGAAAACGTTTTTTTTATGCTTTTTTACGCATATGCCTTGTATAAGCTCGCCTAACACGTAGCTTGGTCTCCACGCATTATCCCTTTTAAAACATTGCTAAAAGCTCTTTCAAGAGGACCAATTTTGTCATGAACTCTAGCCGTTGCATTAAAATCACCCACATAGAATTGTCGGTTAGAATCAAACTAGCGTAAGAAATTCCATAGAGCCACACGTATCTTGGACAAGACACATCACTCTTAACACGGAGGACCATTCGATCGCTAGGAAGATGCAAGCAACATATAATAAGATTCTCGTTCTTAAAAATCCACGCTTTTCCAAACTTAGAAAATGAACGAAATTCTAGGATTCCTCCAAGCAGCTCGTTAATACAACGAATACTCATCGGTAACAAAATCACAAATCAAAACCTAAATAGTTATCTACTTGAGTTCAGCATCATACGGGCATCGAAAGCATTCCAATGATCAACCTATTGCTCTTCGATTTAACCTGCATAAGCTCTAGTCATTCAAATCGTCGAGTATTTTATAAACACAATATTGTTAAGAAATTATTTGAGTTGAATATGTAGTTCAGCTAAACAATAAAAGCATTTAGTGTTCTAATCTAATATAAATATGATTTAGATTGCCCGGGAAAAGTACCTTTCAAAAATATATATATCCATAAACCATTAAATAATATATTAATTGTATTGGTAAAAACAACAAACAAGTCTGGGTGGTGTAGTCGGTTATCACGCTAGTCTCACACACTAGAGGTCCCCGGTTCGAACCCGGGCTCAGACATTATTTATATTTTTGCAATCTTTTCCTTTTTCTTTACGCGAAGAAACCCATGTCCATTTTACTCGTACTCTCTCTGACCTCATATGATTTTAAGACCCATGTTCTTCATAATGCTTAAAAGAGGAGCGCCAAATCCATGATCAAAGCAAGCACTTTTTTTTTCCCCAATTGAATTCAATAAAATATCAAAACAAATTCAGTTCAAAAGAATCAAGTTATATGTACAATGTTATTTACATTCTCCTTAACATTCTCCCATATGTATCAAAATTTGGACAGTGATGTAATAAGATGATATTATACAAATTAATGGCTTGGATGGATGCCATGTGAAAAATTAGCAAATTTAATGTAAAGAAAAATGTACATGTAACATGATCGTAATTAAAAATCTCAATTTTAAGGAGTTAATGGATCTTATAATTCCAATTGATAATATTTTAATATTTTTAAGTTAATAATAATGGCCTTGCTACTTTATCAAGGCCATGATGCTAATAATAAATAATATTAAAATAATGATACTTATACATAATGAATTTACATACACATGAGGTATCCAAAAGAGAGTAGAGAAGATGGTTGAAAAAATTGTGATCCAATCATATCTCACCACATAATGTATATATAAACCATTACGTAAATCAATATATACATGTAGCACAACCGAAAATATTATATTCGAGTCTGGTGAATAATGTTATAACTAAAATTAATGTGGATGTGTAAGCATGCTAAAGTTGACAGTAGGCATATGATTGGTAAAAATTTTCAAAGAAATAGAATGCATAATTTGCCACTTTTTATTCGTAAAGAAAGAAGTAATGAAAAATTTTATTTTGACGTGAAATATATTTAGCTATCGTAGGATAAAATCTAAACCCTTCAAATTGTGATTTAAGTTCTCAAGGAAAATATAATTCAGAATGTGAAAAAACGAGGTCCAACACAAGGGGCAAACAGGATCCATGCCAGGCCAGGCAGGGCGACTTTCTTTTTATAAATTACTAACTAGAAACACTGAATTCTCAATATTTGTAAAATATGTCCGTTTCTTGCCTAATCTCCCTTTCCAGGGGACCTTTGACCGACGTGTAACAACCATAGCTATCTGAAGTAACAAAAAAGATAACGAATATAATTGAAAAAATAAAAATACCCGCGAACCCAGGAGTAGACTTGCTATAATTATAAGGCAGATATCATGCTTCCATATCTGTGTGCATACGTGCATGTGCAAGCAAGGTTGTATTTCTTCATGTACCGGACTGTGTCCTGGCACAATCAGAACTAAAATTTCCTGGCATAAAGCTCACAGGTAAGTATATCGTCCATAGATGTTGCTGACCTCCCAGCACCCAATACAGGAACAAGGTTGAAAATCGACCCTTTACTGATGTTAAATGTACTGCTCATTTGGCCAAACTCATTGAATGCACCAGTAAAGATTGTTGACAGTGTTTCATGAGAGATAGGAAGACTTGTTGAGAAATAGATCCTCAGAGTCTGCCAGCAAAAAGTGCAGAATGTGAGTTAACAAAAATCAGAAATGCCAACAGCATATGAAAACCGAATATAAGAAAACAGGAAGAATAAAGGCCTAATCATGTCGCTTCGTATAAATGTATATCAAAGAATAAAGAACCTAGCCCCTGTTTGGTAGGAATTAAAATCATATTTTTAATAAATTTTGATAAAAGTTGATAGAAATGTGTGGTTGAAAAGTTGTGAAAATCCCAAGTTTGTGGTTAAAATTTGTTGTTGACTTTAAAATCTGAATTTAAATTTCTATCGAACAGGAGCCTAAGCCTCTATTCAACAACCATTAAATTGGAAAAACATGTTTTGAATTATGATTTTTAGGAGAATGTGTGATTAAAAAGTATGAAAAAATTTTGAATTTACGTGCAAAATATTTTATCGTGTGAATATGTGGTTGAAAATTAGTACGTAGAAAAAAGAGTTTTCAAATAATTGTTGTCAAACAGAGGCTAAATTTCACTTGTGAGTGATGCATTTGGATTCAAGAACTATGTTATATAACTTTTTTATATAATTTGAAAAGATGTGGTTTTCAAATCGACCAAATCAATCAAGCAATTTATGATTGCCATGTCTTTGATCCTCCTAAAAGCAAATTCATTCAATATCCTCTCTACCTGGAAATGATATATTGTTACGAAAAAGTACTGATATTAGACCTTTAGCTAAGTTCTCTATCTAATCGATGGATTTGACTCTCATGCAAGCTCAAGTTCATCCTCAAAAACAAATACATTAATCCAGATACAACCTTATTTGACCCAATTATGTAAACAACAATTGAGGCCCGTTTGTCTATTAAAGAGTGGCAGTTGATGTGCTTTTCTATCACTTCCAATCACAGAAATGGCCAAAAAAAAAATTCATTTTCTAGAATGGTAGCAGCTGGTCCAATAAATTGGCTTCTCAAAATGTAACGTCTATTGCAGACAATTTTTTTTTGCCATTTTCATAACTATCCAGAGGAGGTTCTACTTGACCAAGGGAAATGATGGAATGGACTTGTGGTAAATTTTAGAATTTATTATGTATTTATTTTTATTCAAGCAATGCCCATTAACATGGTAATATTTCTGGTGTTGTACTATTCCTCATTCAGAGTTTCTGACAATCTAAATGATTCAAGTAATATATTGATAATTCTCTTCTGGTTTCTAGACCTACACCTTCTCTCCGAGTAAGTTACTCATCAAAACAGGTACATTGCTGACAGATGTCATACAACAATAAACCATCATCATGTTGAAGATTTATTAGTTAACAGTAGACTAAATTAACGTTTTCGATGTGAAGGTTCTTTCTCGTAGATTCTCTCACCAGTGCACTCAACCCATAAGTCAATGATCCACTAAGAAAGGAAATACCTTCCTCCTCTGGATTGTTGGTCTGTTCACTAGAACAACCTTTTCCATCTTCTTCTTTTGATGAGAATTAGAGCTGGGAACCTTCTACGAATTGCATTAGAATTAAAACACATAACGTTACTAGGTACACTTAATTTTCTTCTAAAACTTTGACCAATTGACCAAAATAACTTCTAGCCTTAAACCATTCAGAAACTTCAACAAGGTTGACAAAGACAAATAAATTACATTTAGTAAAAAGGAGACTGATTGGATAACACTAAAGAAGTCTATCTATTATTCTCAATAGAAGAGAAAAGACGAAGAGGGATAAAGAAGAAAACATGGAAGAGGAAAACTAACCAGTACATCATCCCACGAGAAAAAGTTTTCTAGAAGAACTTTGTCAACTGAATAAATGCAGAACTCTGCAATTCTGCTCATTCCTGCTTTACAAACAACTTTGTGTTGCAGATCATAAGTAGCATTTTTAGTCTCCGAACAGATCTTCGCAGCAACTTCCTGTGTAACTGATAGAACTGTTGTACATATTCTTCCATAAACAATACATTTCTGAAGACAACTATCATGCCATTTTTCATAATGAAATCCCAAATATGTTTGTCCTGTATATAAATCTGGTTTAGTGACATCAGATGGACTCTCCACATTCTCCCCAGTATAAAGCATAGGCTTTACTTCCACCAAAGCTCTGTTCACCAAAACAATGATAATTGGTGAAGGAAATAGTATTCAATGAAAATTTAAAGGTTCAATCTTGTTCTTCAGAAAATTTAGTTTCATAGACTATGGACATGCATAATATAAGCTAAAATTATGTATTTATATAAACGAGGAAAATGAAATCTTATAAACTTCGGGGAGACTAGTAATTAGTTCTGGTTTTGAGACCTTTTCTTAGTATAAAAATGTACAGCAAAGTTTGTTCGAATGGATGACTTTATGCTGCATTGGTAAATCCAAAGCAGGCCAGAAGGCAGGTCACCTTTTTGGGAGATCAGGAACAAGAACATATAAAATGATGGGATGAAGAACGTCAGACATTTTTGATCTGCTTCCACTAGCTAAGCATAACTTCATTTGCGAAAGAAATTCATCCTTCTGATGTTCAATAGAAATTCTGTCTGACAAATTCAAAGACTCTGAACAGTAAATGACCAGTAGAAGAGCATGTGTAGTTATCGAACAGTTGAAGCAATTTGCCACAGCTTCACTGTTCTCTAGTGCTTGTTGAAGCTCAAAGGCAGGACCTCCATTACAGAGCAACATTGTTGGTGGGTCAAGTCCCAACTGGCCAGCCATATATAGAACATCCTTGTGCAAGGTTGCCTGGAACAAACAAACGAATAAATAAATAAATAAATTGAAAGAAAATTGCGAGAGAGTTTTTTACTGAAAAGCACTTCTTTTTTAATGGCAAAACAACAAGAGTTTCATATTAACAGTACGACATGCGTGGTAAGCTGACATGAGATAAAGGCTCAAATTCAAATTATCAAGCCATTGAAAACCAGAATTATCCTTGATAACCGTAAACCGATAAGATAATTATGCTATAAGGTTCAGATATAGGTACAGAAGCAAAAACTATATACATGCACACAAAGAGATGTTGAAATTGAGAGGCTTAAGGGAGCTTAAGACTCATTAATGCTACCTTTAGGTCTCAATTATTTACACTATCTAATTTTTATCTACATAGGCTCAAGTCAGATTTTTTACTTGAGTTAGAATAGTAGATGGCTAATTGATCGAAAAATGGGCAAAACAAGGATCGAAGACCAATCTAAGGCACAAAATCAGTTCCACAATTATTAATAATAATGAGGCGAATTGCAAAGCAATCGCTGCTACCGTGAGCTTAAGGAGACTTGAGCTCATTAGCACTACATATGGATTTTAACAGGCTACGAGCTATGTTGCTTGGACTTGAGTATGGGTGTCGAATATAGGTATATATATCTAGGAGTTGGATCCCTTCTAAATCATAGGATAAAATAGATAGAATAACTCTCCATTACTATCTCTAACTAAAAAATATCATCAAAGATGAAATTTTGAATGTCTTTGACGGAGAAAATGGATTCAAAATTGGGGCACAGGTATGTGTGTACGTATTACAAACCTAAAACTTTTTAAATTATTACATACTAATGATTTTACATGTATTGTTTAGAGAGTCTAGCAGTAAATGGGCTTGGCCCCAAAATCAATTTTATTGCTTTAAAAATCATGGGCTCACTATTTTTCTCCTGGAAACTTCTGCTTCCTCCCCATGGAGATCTCCCTTCCAAATTTTTTCCGTTTCCACTTCTAGAGCTTGTTTGAAGCCCAATTTTATTGAAGAATGCATTTTGAAATAGTAAATTGATGGAGAACGTATTGTTCAAAAATAAGGAAAATTTTTGGAATTATGTGTAATAATATTTTATTGAGGAATGTATGGTTGAAAAGAAAAGAGAAAAATGTATTTTGAAAATAATGAGAATCAAACAAAGGCCTAATTTGAAGTATCTAACACGAGATCCATACCCATACCAATATCACTAGTGTCAAGACGGGTACATCGTCCAAACTGAAGAGTCCCATAAGTTACGATTCTAATACTCATCTTGAGAGGCTCTAGCCATATACACAATATATTGTTCATTGATCCCGTGAATAGGATAAAAAATGGATTCAATACTAACTTAGTCAAAGAAAATCAATGCTAACACTTAATAACAAGGAGGCTTACAAACAACATCTACAGTGAAATAAAAAGTTTAACCATACAGAATAGAAAAAAATAAAGTAGCTAGAAAAGAGTGCACAAGTGGTGAGCTGAAGCCTCGTATCATGTGATAAGGAGAAAAAATGTCAACAACCAATTTTCATTTTGGAAAGTGTCTAACCTGGCTGTATGGACCAATACAACTAGGAGCCCAACACGAAATACTTTGTACGTGCAATACATTTTTATTATGATCATCTGATACTAAGACTTCAACGTATACCTTCCCTGAACCAATTTGCAAAAGAGGAAGTTCAATTGTAGAACGTGATGGTACACCAGAACGACATTTCTCTTGAGTAACAAATTTTGCGTATGTTTCATTCGCTACAGAAAAATCATTCATGTTGGCAACATATAAATGAATATAAAGAACATTCTCCCAAGAGCAATTGCATTCGACAAGGAGCAATTCAATTTTCATCAGAACTGCTTCCAGATCCTCCTGCAAATCTGTCAAATTACAGCACCCATAAGAGCAGATATCAACTAGAATTTTTTGAAGAACAAAAGAACTAAAAAAAAAAAAAAAGGAACAGCAAAATAAGGAGAAATTTGCATTATCAAAGATCTTTAGAGTTCACTATTGCCACATTACCCTTCCATTGTGACTAATGTTATACCTCCTGACGTTCTACAGGCATCTTGCAGCCAGCAAGAGATGGAAAAGGTGTCATCCTTCTTGGATTTGGAAGTGTGGAATCTTTGTTTTATGTCCAGTGTTAAATTAAAAATCAAACCAACTTCCTGGATTGGAGTGTCACCAAAATCCTTCCAGTCCCCCAGCACTTCGCATACTGAATCCATTTCCCCAACAGTGACCTCATTACTAACATCAATGTCACTTGTAGACACAGGCTCCAGCTTTTTCTCCAAATGGAATTCCAAGGGATGAAGGACCCCAACAGGAGCTATGTGATCTGATGAATGTAGAACAACTTGAAATTTATCTAGCACAATTCGAGCATTCTGCAAAAGATCAATATGTTAAAATTTTGAGAGGAAGTAAAGGGGGGATAAGAGTAAGCTAGAGAAAAATATAACAAAAAGTTTAGCTAGATATTCCAAAAGAAAGCATCAGTAGCAGTTAAGGTGAACACAAACTATACATATATTGCCTTCCCCATGCCCTACCTCAAGAGAAAGAAGAAAAACAATAATAATAGAAAGTGCAAAGATTGAAATGTCTGGATTAAGAAGAAACATAAATTGAAAGGGGTGCTTACTTTAAAGAGGGGGCAGTCAAGAGTTAATGTTTCATATTCACCCCCTTCGCCACACACATTTACTCCATACAACCTGTCAATATATCAATAACATAACTATCAACTGCTTAGAAACTAAAATATATTTGAGCCGATCAGTTTAACATACTCTTTTAGCTTGTGAAGATGGGACTCCAAGTGTTCTATTTCTTTCCCCAAGTGTTTTGAAGGGTCCAACCCAATTGATGCAACCTTTGACAAAAAATAAGGCAAGAAATTAGGTACACACTAAGGCTAACATAAAAAGAACAATTTTTACTTTTTCTATCAAGAAGTGCACATATCTACTTTGAGTTAAACAATAAAGTTGCAGGTCAATCAACAAAGAGAATCGAAATAAATAAAAGCAAAAATAAAACTAGATTTGCGAAAATTGTTTCTAAGATGAGGCAGCATTATAATTTAGAAAGTACTTGTGCAAATGTTATATATCATATAGAATCTGAATAAAGCATGCTAGAGACCAAGTAAGATTGATGAGGGGCTTCCAAAAGAATTACATAAAAAGATTCCCTCCCCATTGTTCTGCAAGCCACAATACAAAATTAACCTACCAAATCTTTGAAATAATGTTTTTATTCATGTATAATTTTTGGAAACATAAAAAATCTAAATAATATTTTCGTTCTTGCTTTGATACTATTCAAGTGTTATTTAACATTATTAACAAATTGTAATAAATAACATTCAAAGAAATCAATTTGGGTTGTGAACTGTGGAATGTAGCATTCCTTACAACGAAAAAAAGTAAGATAGGATTTAGAACAGTATATTGTACCTTTACTATGATGGCAACAATCCCACTGCTTATCTGTAATAACAATACAGTGCAAAAAATGAGTTAGTATTGATAATTTCAATATTACAGAATCATCACTATGATTGGTAAGAAGAAATTTACCATTTGTTGAAGGAGAAACAACTGATCTTGCTTCCACAGATATGCCAAAGAAACAAGCCCTAACCTTGAACATACACTTTCCACACGCAGTCTTTGATAGTCAGATGCAATTGCACCAGAGGAGACTGCTGAAACAGAGGGTATCCGTTTTTTCACTTCGCTTAAGAGGATAAACATATCTTCAACTTCATCACCAGGTGTCATGCTGTAGCTAAGGCCCTGATGCCTGTGAAGCCCAAAACAATAGGTTTGAAAGTGAAAGTGCACTAATAAAACATTAAATGCTTAGTGAATATCATACAGACCACATTTTCAATATAATCTCCAATACTTACAAGTTTGACATTCATGTTAGTAAGATGTCACTTGTCAGCAATATAACAGACACTGATGATTATTATTTAAGGAATTATCAGAGACTTCAATTGGATAATAATAATAAAAAAGAATGTTTGAATTATCAGAGAACTTAATTTGGACAATAATAATAAAAAGGAATGTTTATTCTTCTGATATTATCCTATGTACATGGACACAACTCAAGTGTTAGTATTGAGTTTATATAGAGGACATAGAAAACAAAGCTTATATACCATAATGTCATACCGTTACCGGTCAATACATTTTAATATCGATAATTCCAGGAGAGAGAACAATTAATATCTTTGTTCAGGCCATCCATTAAATTTAAAGCATGCTTGAGAAGTGTCAATTAACAACTTAAATTATACATAGATAGAAATGAGTGGTGGACAAGTGGGTACTACTTATGATAATCGAAATGTGTGGAAAAAAATAGTGGCTTGAGAGTTTATAAACATGAGCCAAACATAGACTTAATGCTAAAAAGCTTGGACTACATGCACCCAAGTGAAAAGGACAGGCACTTCCATGTAAAACATAGGATATGCTGCAACTAGAACACACTATTAAACTAATACTACCATACCCATGCATCTATATATGTCCACGTACATGCAAGTTATTTACCCTTTTCGAGTTGCAACTATATCATACGTGATATTTCAATTATGACGAACAAACTTCAAGATTGATCTGAAGCCGTGTCCTTTTAAGAATTTAACATGGATCAGCAGGTGTCAAACACTCAGAGTTCAACATTTTTCTTATTTTGGATAGGGTCAGATACTCGAAGATTGTTGGACATGTTTTTTGGAGTGTTCGAAAAATATCACTGTTTGCCCAGGCTGTATGGCCTCCTCGAAATTGGCTTTGCTTCTCAGGTTAACAGTTACCCAGGTGCAGAAAGTTTATAATTTGGTGCAGAAAATAACACAAAATAAAGATGAGGTTAAACTTGTATCTCCAATACTATGACATTTAGAACTGAAAACAACTTAAAGATAAAATTAAAAAAAAAAAAAAATCTTTTAGAATATAACACCCTAGCAATACACATTCAAAAGCTAAATGACAAAGACACAAGAAGCCATCTGTTATCATCTCCTCTTTTAAAATTGCTTAGTCAGTGTAATAAAGGGAGTTAACATGTTCAAGTTATATTACTCATAAGTGTATTATGGATTTCCCATTGTTAACAAAATAGGTAATAGATTATACCAAAAGATTCCTACTTAAAGGGCTTGCCTGGTAGATCCTTGAATTCGTCTCCGGAATAATGGAATTCCCATACATTTTGCAAAGCTAATAACAATTTGGTGTCCTACCTGCAAAAGATATTCAACAATCCCAACTAAAAATATAGGATAAATGTACACCCGAACTCTATAAAACCGAAAAAGTTATCCGAAGCCAAAACCTCAGCTTCAATGTTAATTAAACATAAAACCTAGAACCAATCAAAATTTTTCCAGTAATTCATATTAAAAAAAAAAACATTAAGCATGAAATAAAGAAGACAGGCTTACTGTCTGATACATGTAGCTATCCAGCTCGTCTTGTTCATCATCAGCCGGCAATAAATTTGCGAGCGCCACTATCTGAAGTTACCAATTATACAGTCACCATCCAGTGAATACAAGCAAAAATCTATATAAAAACAAGCAAAGATAGAAAAAGATGAAGAGAAAGAGAAGACCTGGTGGCCATATTGGAGGCATTTCATCATAGCATAACAGCTGTCCTTGCCTCCGCTGACTAGCGCCACCACCTTCATCGCCTCCAGCCGCTATCGGACGGGCAAGCACCGGCTGACCAGGGTTTTAGAAGGTAATTGGATTTTTGTTATTTTCTTCTTTTAAGACCGATACGGAAGTCAAAATATTCCGGCTCAAGGATTAAAGGATAAGATTCATATTTAACGCCCCAGCTTTTGTATAAATGTTGTTTAGGTACACAAACTTCCGTAAAGGTCAAATTAGTACCTATCGTATTTGATGGATGTAAAATGCTCCTAAAGATTTGTAGGACTGATGCTACTCAATTATCAATACCGAAAAACAACCCTACCAAGTGGATAAGACAGAACCCATCGAAGTCTACCTGAAGTTGAATGTTAAAGCAATGTCTTTGGGCATATCATAGACTCGAGCATCATGAATTGATTGAAACACAATTACACCACAAACAAACTCCTCAACCTCAATTGTAACCACTTCAAGCACTAGCCAAAATGAAGTCAAGATTCAATGGGTGTATCCAAAGACGATTGTCATTATTTGCCTGTCAAAAAGAACAAAACTGGATAGTATCCTAAGAGATTTTTCATCTTGTAAAACAATTTATAAATAGGAGGTGTTTGTACGTATTTACTTCTCTCTCCCAACTTTAATATACATCTAACATATATTGCTACTTTACCTCATTCATATATAGACTTGGCATTTGAGGGGCAAAGGAAGAGATGCCTCAATCTTTTCTATTGGAATAATGAAGGTGTTCATTCCAACAAACTCCAAGGTTTCAGGTATCAGCAACGGCATTATATGTAGGCCATACCCTGGCCCAAGGCAGACTAAGCAGTGGCCTATGGCCTCATAAAAATTTTCTGGCCTAAAATTGAACCCATCAAAAATCTACCCAGTTTTTTCATAAATAAATCGTTTTTTATGAGGAAATACAAGAAAATAGCCAGTTGACTCGGCCATATTTCCATAATGGCATTTGATCATTAAGAAAAGGTTAAAAGCTAAAATGATTAAGTTAAATATCAAAACTCAAGAATGCCCTCATCATCAACCAAGTATTTGAGTGGAGAGCAAAAAAACAACTCACACAGTCTAAC
The DNA here is from genome assembly GCA_903798335.1 of Fraxinus albicans. NCBI lineage: Eukaryota > Viridiplantae > Streptophyta > Magnoliopsida > Lamiales > Oleaceae > Fraxinus > Fraxinus albicans. Next base: position 12,114 of record CAIGRM010155151.1, read on the forward strand.
AATCGAGATTCAGTCGAAGAAGACATCCTCACAATCAACTCAACACCGACTACCACACAACCTCACCATTATCTTCAAACAAGGTTAGTTTTTTGGAGATTATGAGATTGATTTTTTATTTATTATATTTCAAAAATTTGTGGATTAAATTGTTAGTATAATATTTATTTTTCATTATTTAGGTAGATTTTGGGGTATAGTAGTGATTTATACACATATTTCACAATTTTTCGCCGAAAATGATGATTTCTCACCATTTTCGAGGAGAAACAGTCGTCCGCAATCGGCCCAGCCAACTTTTTTTTTCCTTACTTATTTTTCTTCATTTTCTTTTTAGTTTAAAATTATTTTTAATTTTTCTCTTTTTATGATAAAATTTAATTTTTCCAATTTTAAATAATATTTAATTTTCATAATTTCCTTTTCTTCTATTTATTTTGTTTTTATTATAATATTTTTGGAAATAGTTTTAAAATTTCTTAACTGTTTTGTTCACATTATAAATAATATTTTTTCGATTTAAAATTATTTTTAAATCTTTTTTTATGATAAAATTTATTTTTTTTTCAATTTTAATTAAATAATATTTATAGTCTTTATTTGATTTTATAATTTATTTTGTTTAATTTGTTTTGTTTTTATTATAATTTTTTTGAAAATAGTTTTCGATTTTCTTAATCGTTTTGTTCATATTATAAATAATATTTTTTTCGATTTAAAATTATTTCTAATTCTTTTCTATTTATGATAAAAATTATTTTTTAAAATTTTAATTAAATAATATTTATATTCTTTATTTAATTTTCATAATTTTTTTTTGTTTAGTTTTTTTTATTATAAATTTTTTGAAAATAGTTTTAAAATTTCTTAATTTTTTTCTTCATATTATAAATAAATTTCTTTTCGATTTAAAATTCTTTTTAATTCTTAATTTTATGTTTTTGTATTAGTTTCTTTAATCTATTTTTGTTTTTTTATTTTTGTCTGTAATTCAGTTCGCTTAATTTTTTGAGATTATCTTTTGTTGAAAGTTCTAATATTTGAATTTTTGTAGGATGGAGTACTATCCAGATGCGGAATTGAGACATGTTGTGGGAAAATATACTTGAAATAGTAGTTTTGATAGTTTCACTACTATATTGGAGTTACTGGATAATTAGTATGCAGATATCCTACGTCAGTCCTTCTTGTGGCCTCTGTATCAGTTGAAAGAGGTACAACGCTCTGGGTATATTATTGATGCATTACTATGTCAACTATTTAGGCCAATTGACGGCGAGCCTTCCACTTCGACCTTAGGGACAATGTCGATACTTTCTCCATGTTTGAGTTTGCCCTGATGACTAGACTGAAGATTACGGGTTATGAGGTAGCTATTAACGGTATTCAAAGAAGCAATAGGCTGCACGAGACGTATTTTCAGGGACAGAGGATGGTGCTTCTACTTTAGTTGATTTGCACAATCATGGAGTGTAACTAGATGTAGGACATATTGAAACTAGGACTAGTCTACATCCTTAAGAGCATGGTAAAGTGTCATCACAAAAATACTTCGATCGGCCTTATTCATTTGAAAGTTTTTGACGACATCGATGCCTTCAACAACTATCCGTAGGGTCATAGATGTTTTGAGGACACCGTACAAATTTTCACCAGATCACACTCAAAGCCCAAGGGATCCATACGTAAGTACAATACTTATAGATTGTCCCTAGCAGTGCACGTAAATGTTTAATATAATCAACGTTAAAATATTTTTTATACTAAANTTATATATAATAATTGTATGTGTTGAAAATCTGGGCATATGAGACTATCCCCCTCTTGGGTACTCAGTTTGCGATTTATATTGCATGTTTGTTCAAAATATCATCACATGATCATTAACTAGTTTAAATGTCAATATATCATATTGAAGTCCTAACTAAGTTGACACCATCGACGGAGGAGGAGGGTCGAGGCTTTGTGCATGAATTAGCTGTTCCGTATACTCAACATGACGAAATGTCTGATTCCATCCCAGATCGAGATTGAGTATGTGAATTGAATATAATTTATTGATTACCATTCTGTATGAGTTAGCCTATTTGAATTAAGCTAATAATTTTTAATGTCGTTATTTGTATATGAGTTTGGTCCAGTTGATCGACGATTACCTCCGCCGATGAGATCTATTTATCCTCCATCTAGACCTTTCCCAGTGGATCTCCAGCACACAATCAGAGTCATTATTTCAATAATTTATATATCTGTCTGAATGGATTTATAACAGATAAGGTGGTCGTATTACGAATAGAGTTGAGAGATGAGGTAGGCGCTCTACAAAATGAGGTAGGGGTGTTACGACGAGAGTTGAGCATCGAGGTATCAGATTTATGCCTTGATGTTGCAGTGCTATGAGGTCGTATAACAGACCTTCAGGACGAGGTCGCAACGCTCTAAGGCGACATAGCAGGCAGACAAGGGGCTGATAGACGGGGTGAGGAAGAAGGTGATGGAGAGGGTGAAGGAGATTGGGGTCACACACCGTCGTGGATAGATAATGGTGCATTAGAATCATTTTTGTTATTTGTGGAGCGGATGGGAGTGGCTCTGATGGGGATGGAAGAGATGGTAGAGGAGAAGAGGACGGAGGGGAAGGCCCCAATGACGGAGGTGGTGGCGGTACCCGAGGCGAGGATGTGCCCTAGATGGAGGGGGTGACCCTGATGACTGAGGAGATGGTGGTCCTCGAGACAAAGGGGGTGGCGGATGAGGAGAGGACGCCCGTCGTAACAGAGGGTAAAAAGCGTGTTGTTGACGTGTCGAAGCAGATGGTCGGCAAGAGGTCGAAATAGCCATCAAAGTACGTCATTTTTCTCTTCACAGTTAAGGAGACGGGGCGTACCCCAATCCCTTCCGAGAGGTGGACTATGCCAAGTGAAAAGCATTCGAGACAAAGCGAAGAAGAATTATGTTAGGGTAAATATTTTATGATTTTAGTAAAATACGCTACACTAACTTATCTATGCTTCTTTTAAGAGTTTTTCTGTTTCTTTTTTCAGAGCTAGCCACACGATAGCTTAAAGGAATATTCTGGACGCCTATAAGTGGTTTTATGATATCACAACTTCGAGAGCTTGACTCGTCAACGATGTAAGTGTAATATTGCAATTGTTATTTATTATGTATATTAATAGAAATGACTCCCTCTTTTTTTTTATTGGTGTTCCCTGATGTAGCACATCGACCTGGCTATAGACTTGTTGTACGATCAGAGGCTCAAAGATATCCGAAATCATTTGACATTCCTAGCTGAGTCATATTGAGCAGTGTTCTAAAACACGGCTTACGTGTGAAGCACCATCAAAACGCATCGCATTCAAAGTATGCGTGTACAAACGCGGTCAACACCTGCGTTGACCACTAAAACTCGCATTTTTTAATTTTTTTTAAAGTTTTCTTTTAATTTTACCATTTATTGATATAACTTATAAACTCTCCCACTTCCAACCCACCAATTGACAGGCCCAGGAAGCTTGTGAAATTAAGGTTTTGTTGGCCCATTTATTTATAGACAAAATTTCTTGGCTTTCATATATAGGATTCCGATGTGGGATACACTTTGGCTGTGTTACTGTGCAGAAAAGACTCTAGCGTGAGGCAGAGCTTAAACAATTGGAGGAAGAGGAGATTGGAGGAAGAAATTCGAAGAAGGGTTGAAGAGAAATTGGGTTCTAAAGAAGTTGAACTAGCAATAATGGTAAGAATTAAAACTCATCCAGTCTCTTTAGTTTCCCTAATAAAGGAAAAATTTCTCATTTTCTCACCCCCGTTTTTT
>CAIGRM010155156.1:0-10195 GCA_903798335.1 Fraxinus albicans
TTGCCACATCACATTATGTCATCCATTGTATACATTTATTATGTACACTTAGCATTTTCCTTATTATTAGGACACAATTCATTCTACATTGTCCGTCTGTCTTGTATTAATCATTCTATATATACACGTCTCTAAAAAAATATTTTCAGAAATTCTATGATCAAGGCATACAACATTATTCCCACCATGTTAGAATGTCTGATAGTCCAGCATTGGATAGTGACATGCATTCACATGACTTTACTGTTAATATTTAAAATATCAATACCCTACCCATCTTTCTTTCATTGGAATATCTATGTATCATGATTCTGATTTAAATCGAAAAATCAAAATAAGAGGATTTTACTCACTTAATCGTAATATTCTTTCCTATTTGATCCTTTCAAATTCCGCATTTCGATGTTGTGAGCTGATGTATTTATTAAAAAGAGACCTCGTGTAACAAATATTTATATGGCGATGCTTCGAACTGTCGATTAATCTAGCTTTATTTTCATTTTTTTTTTACAATTTAGAATCGATTATATGCAAAGAATTGCAAGTGGCATTGATCAACACCTTTACTTCAAATCTGACACTTTCACATCAACGATAGGATGGTTGTCACATCACATTATGTCATCCATTATGTACATTTATTATGTACACTTAGCATTTTCCTTATTATTAGGACACAATTCATTCTACATTGGCCGTCTGTCTTGTATTAATCATTCTATATATACACGTCTCTAAAAAAAATAGTTTCAGAAATTCTATGATCAAGGCATACAACATTATTCCTACCATGTTAGGATGTCTGATAGTCCAGCATTGGATAGTGACATGCATTCACATGACTTTACTGTTAATATTTAAAATATCAATACCCTACCCATCTTTCTTTAATTGGAACATCTATGTATCATGATTCCGATTTAAATCGATAAATCCTCACTTAATCGTAATATTCTTTCCTATTTGATCCTTTCAAATTCCGCATTTCGATGTTGTGAGCTGATGTATTTATTGAAAAGAGACCTCGTGTAACAAATATTTATATGGCGATGCTTCGAACTGTCGATTAATCTAGCTTTATTTTCATTTTTTTTTATAATTTAGAATCGATTATATGCAAAGGAAAATATTCGACCTTAGTTGTGACCAATTATAGAGCATGACACATAATTGCTTATTAATGGTGGGTCTTTAATTCCATCACCATCATTCACGAGTTTCAATTTATACCATGAAATTAATCACAAGTTATCGTCGTATTAGGCTTGTGAACCTCCCGTGTACTGGTGTATGTTCAAGTCTAGATTGATCAATCTATAATTGAATTATATATAAATTAATTATTTGGCTGATTCAAGAATACGCATCTAATAAGAAAAAGTTAGGTTCGATTAGCCTCGTGAGTTGAAAATTACCAAATTTATTGAATTTTAATTATGAAATTATCACCTCAACTGTTAACTAATTATTAAAAATATGAATCATGCTACATGTACAATACTGGTCGACAACATCTTATTTGACATCATCATATCCATCCATTTTAAAAAACTATTTCCTACATCACATACTAGGATTTTGATAAGAGAGATGCTTAATGTACAGAAAAAATATATACAGACAACCTACAGATCACACACAAGGAATGTGACCCCTTTTTTTGGACAACATTTAATTCACATGAGCCCAACCCCATGCGAGTGTCTGTAAATTTTTTGTAAAAAAAATTTCTGTACAAACCTCATTTTCCTTTTGACAATACATGATTGTCAGCCATTGTTGTCAAAGAATATTGTACACTTAGATTAATTCTAAAAATAAACAAGAAATGAAAGGCAAACCTATTCCATATAAAAACAAGCAAAAAGAACAAATATATAAGTCCATGAATTTAGTTTTAGCCTCCGTTTGGTGCACATTTTTGAAAAAAGAATGCATTTTTACTGTTGATATGATGGTGAATATGTTGTTGAAAAAGAAGGAAAAATTATTGATGTGATGAAAAATATTATTTTATTGAAAAATGTGTGGTTAAAAATGAGTAGAAGAATAAAAATTAAAAAAATAATGTGATTCAAACATGACCTTAACGTAATAATGATCTCTTGCTATAAAACTGGTTTCATGCAGGTACGTAAATATGTTCAAATGGATATGACAATTCGTTTTGCCAACAGTTTGAAGAACTGGTCTATAAATATATCTGCTCCAGCACCCTACACCTAACCTACCACTTCAATGGAGTCACCGAACATAACAATTCTTATATTTTCCTTAATAATCTTAATCATAACTCCTCCTTCCATAGCCCAAAACTCCCCTCAAGACTTTCTTTCCACCCACAATCAGGCTCGTGCAGAAGTCGGCATCCCACCCCTCGTCTGGAATGACACGGTTGCAGCCTACGCTCTAAACTATGCGAACGAAAGGTATGCGGATTGCGAGCTCGAGCATTCGCAAGGGCCCTATGGCGAAAACCTGGCGGAGGGGTGGGAGAAATTGGCTGCTGGAGATGCAGTCAGCATGTGGGTTGGGGAGAAATCTTGCTATGATTATGACACGAATTCTTGCGTTGGAGGAGAATGCCTGCATTATACGCAGGTGGTTTGGAGGGATTCAGTTCATCTTGGTTGTGCTGGGGTTCACTGCAGTAATGGTTGGTTTTTTGTGATATGTAACTATGATCCACCTGGAAATTATATTGGCCAACGTCCTTACTGAGTTGGTTTTCAGTAATATGAGAATGAGTTGTCACTCGTTCTTGAAATATCGTTTTTGTAATATATGGGGTATGTGTTGGTCCAGCTGTATTCTGAGACGTAATAAATAAAAGTAACATTCAATAATACTCAACAAAACTAGATAAAAAAATATTCTACTCCCTGTTGCTTGTTTTCATATTTAATACTATCAAGTACTTTCTAGTTTATCTTCACTTAACGGAAGGGTATTAAATGGGCTGAGCCATATGAAGAACATCCAAAATGGGCCCATGGTCTAGACATCCGTCGCGGAAACGCAGTGCCTGCACGGAAACGGGATGGAAAATTACACTCGATAATTATTGTCAAGGGATAAATTTCACACCGATTAAATAATGAAATATAAATTAACATATGAGAGCACCTCCAAGAAACTATTTAAAACTGGAATGCTCTCTATTTTAAAGAGTCAATCTTTAAAAGTTTACTCCAAGAGACTCTTCAATTTAACATTTTAAAATAGAAAGACCCAACTCTCTATAATTTAAGAAAAATGCTATTCATCCCCAGTGGGGATGTATCCCCAATCTATGTGGATGTAAATGATTGGTTAAATTAAATCTTTTTTAATTTCACCTATCATTTAATGCCACATTAACGCTACATAAACTGGGGATGTATCCTCAGTGGGGATGAATAATATTTATCATAATTTAATGCTTCAAAAATTCCAACTTCCAATGCACAGTGTATTGTCTTAACTAAATAATGGGTGTGTTTGATCCACGTTATTTTGAAAGAATATATTATGAGATAGTAGATTGATGGAAAATTTGTGGTTGAAAAAGAATGAAATGTTATTGATGTGATGAAAAATATTATTTTATTGAAAAATGTGTGGTTGAAAATGAGTAGAAAAATGAGAATAAAATTTTAATGTGTACCAAACAGGGGCAATGTATGCAAATCTCAATATCTCTTCATTGAATCATTGCAACGGTCATTTTTTCAATCCATGTATCTGTTTCAGATGTGCTCTATATATACATTGCACATATATCTTTTCTTTTTCTACAACATGGATATTCAAACCAGCATGGACGCAAATCAATATAATGATACAAATGAAAACCCACAGTTTTCAACCCAATATCCCAATTTTGATGATCAATTTCCTGTGTCAAATACTCCATTGGAACCCAACTCCAAAAGATTAAGAGGTGGAAACTTTACCGTGGAAGAGGATCTTCTCATTGTGTCTGCGTGGCTTGATGTTAGTTTGGATGCACTACATGGAAATGAACAGAAACAAGAGGCTTTTTGGACTCGATTGTGGGAATACTTTCACAAGTACAAGAAATTTGCATCTACACGAACACAAGATTCTTTGATGAACCGTTGGTCAACCATTCAATTAGCTACAAATAAATTTTGTGGATGCTATATGCCCAGATTGAATCTAGAAACCAAAGTGGTGTTAACGAGCAAGATAAGGTATTTACGATAGTTTTTATTTTTATATAAATATTATTAATAATTCATATCTAGTTTGATTTTATTTTTTTATTTTGCAGATTGCTAATGCAAAACTCTTGTACCAAGAATTAATAAGGCAAACATGCCAAAGTGGTTGGAAGATTGCCAAAACAAAAAATCGATAAGTAAAGCCGTAAGTTCTTCCTCTGATTTCACCTTTGGTCACACACAAGAGACTCATGTGAATCTTGGAAATGATAATATTCTAAATTCTAACTCTGTGGACTTGGAAAGACCACCTGGAAGAAAGGCCGAAAAAGATCGAAAGAAGATGAAGGATAAAGATACTAGAAACAACTCATTGCTTGTGACTTCGTTACAAGCAATGAGAGAAGAATAGAAACAATTCAATGAGAAGAAAATAGAAATGTTTGAAGACAATATACTCAAGAACAAGAGAGACTTGCCTATGAGCAAGAAAAGCATCGATTGGAACAAATGAAAGAGGATGACAGGGTAATGATGATAGATACAACTGGAATGCCTCAAATGCTTGCAGATTTTTATATGCAACGTCAAAAGGAAATTCTTGCAAAAAGAACTGTAGGTCGTTGAATTTAGCTTGATTAGGGGAGCAACTAAAATCTGCTGAAGCAGATCCATGAGTATACATATTGTGGGTTAACTAGTTCTTTTTTCTCATGTAAAAGTCCATTATAGGATAGAAATTGCTATGTTCATCATTATGCGAAATTCAGTAGATTCTAGCATGTGAATTTAGCTTTATCGAATTAGCAACTAATTTATCTTTATGTAGCTTGAATTCCTTTTTCTTCATTTCTTAAACATTTGCATAAAAGCAAAGAGAAAGTAAAGAAATAAATCATTTGAGAAACTCTTAAGACTGGAATGAAACATAAGAACATATAATTCTAGAAGTTAATTCATAAGATCAAGACATGCTTTGATCTCCATGTGTATTCCAAATGTGCTCAATAAGGTCTCTTTGTAGCTGAGAGTGAACATTTCTATCTCTAATACGATGATGTCCTTGTATAAATTTCAAAAAGTTCGTTGTATGCTCATGTGAAAACGATATGTTCAGAACTTCATTAACCGCCTCATAATTGAAGTCCATATTAGTAGTATGTTGTTCATCTTCAACAATCATATTATGTAATATGATGCAAGCTTTCATGATATCTTTTAGAGTATCACGTTTCCAAAAACGTGCTGGTCCACGAACAATTGCAAATCGTGATTGCAACACTCCAAATGCTCGTTCAACATCTTTTCTTGCAGATTCTTGAGCTGTAGCAAATTGTTTATGTTTGTTATCTACTGGATATGGAATTGTTTTCACAAAAGTTGACCATGGAGGATATATACCATCAGCAAGGTAGTATCCCATTGTATAGTTATTGCCATTGATTGAGTAGTTGGCTGGGGGAGCACGACCTTCAGCAAGGTCTATGAATAAAAATGATCTATCTAGAACATTTATATCATTATGTGATCCTGGCAGTCCAAAAAATGCATGCCATATCCAAAGATCATGGGAAGCTATAGCTTCTAGAATTATAGTTGGTTCACGAACATGCCCAACGTACATACCTTTCCAGGCCACTGGACAATTTTTCCATTTCCAGTGCATACAATCAATATTCCCCAACATTCGAAACCCGCATTTTTCGCCTTCTTTTAGCAATGTGGCAACATCTTCTTTGTTTGGTGTTCTCATGTATTTATCTGAAAAGATTGAAACCACAACCTTAACAAATCTTTTTAAACTCTCAATTGTATTGCTTTCACCAATTCGTATGTACTCATCAATAAAATCTGCTGCAACTCCGTAGGCAAGCATCCTCAAAGTAGCAGTAATTTTTTGAAGAGAAGACAGAAGGAGTTCCAGCTGCATTCTTTCTTTGGACAAAGTACGGGTCATGGATTTCTATAGAAGATTGAATACAAATAAAAAGGGATTGGCTCATTCGGAACCTTCTTCGAAAATAAATTTGGAGAATACTCAGGATTATTTCCAAAATAGTCGTTAAAAAGCTTGTGGTGACCAAGAATTCTATTGTGGAATATATATTTATGACCCTGTATCGAGCCTTGACGTAGTATCCATCTTCTTTTATTGAGCAACTCGCCATCTACAAATGCTATTGCGATCTCCAAATCATCATCGGAGTCAGAGTCATCAAGAATCAATTTGATTAATCTGCTTGAAGACATATTTAAAAAGAACACAAATGCAAGATAAATTTTTTTTTTTCTAAAATGAATAGACCTTGAATTTGTTTGGAATGACATGAAAATGAAGACCAGCAATTCATAAAGAAGAAAACGGAGGGAAATGATATAAGTATTGGAGGGAAGATGGTAAAAATAAAAGAACGAAAAAAAAAAACAATAAATACATATTGGGAGTAGTAAAATTAAATGTTAAAAATAAAGACGCTGTTGGAGCACTTTAAAATTATATATGCTCTCCAAATGATAGAATATGCTCTTTAAAAATCGAGAATCTCTTGGAGATACTCTAATGCCTTTGATTGCACGTAGCGGTGTTGATATTTTAAGATGAAACTTTAAGTTTTAATATGATATAAGAGTCAACTAAACTTCAACAAGCAATTTAATTTGATTAACATTCAAATGAGCACACAATTCGAACATTGATTTGTTCAAAACGGGTATGTCAACGAATAAATCCCGCGTCGGTTAAATACTATAATATTTAAATAAGCATCTCGTACTCAATATTTTATAATAATAAATTTTAATTATACAAGCACCCAACTAATATGATTTAAAATGATCATATGTACTTTTACTCGCATGCTAAAAAATATAATGATAGTATATAAATAAAAATATTTATTATTATAAATAATTATTTTACAACAACAAAACTATACTATATGAGTATACATCCCAACAACACCAATATAAGCATCAATTCTACTGCATGTACATTGATTTTGTACAGACACGTTGACTTTGGCATGCATCGGTCCATCAATTTGAATATCAAAAATTTAAATCGATGGACACACATGCATCCGTCAACCTAGTTTTACAAAATTAATGTAAAAGTAGATTAATTCTATAAGCATTAAGAATTTCAAATCGATGGACACGCATGCATCTATCAACTTAGTTTTACAAGATGAAAGGTGGTCTGCAACAATGTAAGTGAGAAAGAAGGATTTAAGAAGTTCTACTTATTCATGAGAAGATTATGTAACCAGCTCAGCACCGGTGACCACCATTGCAATCTCTGTAGCTGAGTTGATCACAGGCAACGTGAAAGTGATCCTCGGTGGAGGAGGTTTGGGAGAGTCGATAATGAAGGTAACCCACCGCTTCTTCTCATAACGTTGCTGGCGTGTAGGAAATAGCGAAGCCACATGTCCATCTGGCCCCATTCCAAGAAGCATAAGATCAAATTTGGGGAATCCACTAGCATCAGATAAATGTATAATTTTGCTCTCGACCAAATGCTTGAGACGTGCTTCATAATCATCTGCTGTAGCCTTTGGCGACAGCTTATCGTTAATGGCATAAATGTGACAGGGAGAAATTGGTACCTGCAAAAATATTTAAAAGCAAATTCTCTTAACATTCTGATTAATCAACAAAGCCAATTCTGTCACAAGTTCTAGAGAAGCATTTTTTTTTCTCCAATACATATTATTGGCTTATCGAAGGACCGACAACTCAGAATTAGTCCTTCAATCTCTGGAAAGAGACGACTCCTTATAGTTGACTTTTTGGGTGGAAACTCGTCTAAGCTCTTTGGAAGGGGACAATCACGTATAGCTATCCTTAGGTTACAACTTTTTAACAAAATGGGCACCGCGAAACTTGCAATATTAGTCCTTTTGCCTGGCTTTACAGCTCATATCTTCACAACAATTGAGTTTCAACTAGCAAAATTACAAGAACTGTTATGCATTCAATTTTCAGACCTAAAATATCTCGAAATTTTGCTCACCTTTGAAAGAAAACCATCCCAGGCAAGTTTATAATTACTGTCATCACTATCCAAAGGAACCACCCTCTCATCCACCCAAAAGATAAGCCATTTCGACCAATCAACTGAATCTTTGTAGGGAGATTCCACCATTTTCCTTGAAACATCAAAATCAGATTATCAAAATTTTAAAAAGATAAAAAAAATAAAAACATTTGATTACATGAATTGTAGGGAAAGAAAATAGTGTACCTCATTGTGTAAGAAGTTGAAGAAATGAAAGTGCTCTTCCTTATGGAAGAGAAACAAAATGAGGAAATAATTGGTTGATGATTGAATATGAATTTGCAGCTTACAATTTACATTCACTGATGTTCAAATATATATACAAGTAATAGGAATGATCTAGAATCCTACTCCTCAACTAGTTGGCTGAATAAAAGAATAAAATCTAACTGAATACTTAACAAAAAGATTACATAGCAGACACATAACAGAATCCAAGCTGGCGCCTTTAGTGATCTGTCTGGTAGTGACCTTTCTACCCTTCATCATCGAAGCTGGTCCTTCCCTTGCTGATTATCAGTTAATTGTTGCTGAATCAGGACTTCATATTTTAAGATCCCCCCGCAAGATGGAGAGTGGATATCAACAACTCCCATCTTGTCCATGTGTCGATAGAATTGGAATGAGCTTATCGCCTTTGTCAAAATGTCAGCAACCTGTGAATCACTATTAAGATACTTGGTGATTATACTTCCTTCTTGAATTTTATCTCTTATCAAGTGACAATCCAATTCAATGTGCTTAGTTCTCTCATGGAAAACCGGGTTAGCTGCTATGTGGAGAGCTGATTTGTTGTCACAAAATAGAGTAGCTGCCTGTGGATGGTTAATTCTCAAGTCTTGAAACAGAAATCTGAGCCAAGTGATCTCACAACATGCATTTGCCATCGCCCTATATTCTGCCTCTGCTGAAGACCTGGATATCGTGTTTTGTTTCTTTGATTTCCAAGATATTAATGACCTTCCAAGCATCACACAATAGCCTGTGACACTCCTCCTTGTATCAGGACAAGCTCCCCAGTCTGAGTCATAATAAGCATTGAGCTGTAATTCTGATTTAGTAGAGAACAATAGTCCCTGTCCTGGTGCACCTTTTATGTATCTCAAAACTTTGTTGATAGCATTGAGATGAGAGGTACGAGGAGTACTCATGAACTGACTCAATAGCTGTATTGAATATGAAATGTCTGGCCTAGTAATTGTTAAGTATAACAACCTTCCAACGAGTCTTCTATATATGCCAGGGTCAGGAAGTAACTCCCCATCAGTTTTGGACATCCTTGTATTTTGATCCAAAGGTATTTTTGTTGGCCTGCTTCCTAATGTTCCTGAATCTGATAGCACGTCTAAAGCGTATTTTCGTTGGTAAATGTATATTCCCTTATCAGACCTTGCCACTTCTATTCCCAAAAAATATTTTAAAATGCCTAAGTCCTTGATCTGAAATTTTCTATTGAGCAGACCCTTAAGTGAATCGATCTTGTTGACATCACTGCTGGCGATAATTATTTCATCAACATAGATGAGAATGGCAGTAAAAGAGCTTCCATTTGACCTTGTAAACAAGCTATAATCCGCCTTTGGTTGAGTGAACCCCTGATCAACGATGAACGCTGAAAGCTTTGAATACCATTGTCGAGACGCTTGCTTAAGGCCATATATGCTCTTCATCAACCTACATACCTTCAAGCCCCCTGCATCAGGATGACCAGGAGGTACGTCCATGTACACCTCTTCTTCTAAATCCCCATGTAAGAACGCATTATTCACATCGAATTGATGTAGATGCTAACCTCTTACCGCAGCAACATCAAGCAAGGTCCTGACAGTTACCATTTTTGCTACCAGTGAAAAGGTTTCATGGTAGTCCAATCCCTCTTGTTGCGTGTATCCTTTCGCCACAAGTCTTGCTTTGTACCTTTCGACATTCCCATCTGCTTTATACTTCACCTTATATACCCATTTGCACC
>CAIGRM010155163.1:0-17599 GCA_903798335.1 Fraxinus albicans
AAAGAAAAGAAAAAGTTGTCGACAAAACTTTTGCACATAATGTACTACATCGTATTATGAATAGTGAGAACTTGAAATAAATTCGTTGAAATATATCGATCAAAAAATGATTGGCCAAATAAAATGACGTGATAAAATAAAATTGAATTTACTAGAGAACCCTGAAATTTTGGATGCGATCCTAGTAAAATTAAACTTACTAGAGAAATCTGAAATTTCTGAATCTATAGTCTGAACACCTAAAGAAAAATACTCATGCGAAACGAAAATGGAAAAAGTAAAGTCGTAATATGAAATATACAACTCTTTACATAATGAATTTTGCTAAAATTTGTATAAATAGGTGAATTATCATTTAGTAGATGTAATCACAAGTCTCTATTTCATTAACGTGACAATATATGAAATTTGATATGCATGTAATAAATGTGATTATAGACAATTTATCTTGTATGTTTTTGATATTATTCTGGAAGGATTTAATATGCCTAAAGCATAATTCAAGTGATATTATCATGAGGGGAGTAAATATGCGTTGTATCCTTTTTTCCATTATCAAAATTTTGTCCCATTAGATTTTCATAGCAAGGTTTAAAAGAATAATTTACTCTTTTTCCTTTATTAGGATTTTTCTCGCATAATTTTTCCTAATAAGGTTTTAACGATACATATTCTTTATGTAATAAATGTTCATAACATACAAGACATTTACCATAATAATAACTCTTATATATATGAAACTCTCGAACAAATCAACAAGAGCTATTTTTCGAATCATCATGTTAATGTAGTAATCAAGTTTTATCCCATTGAATTTTCTTAAAAATATTGACGTACAAGACATCAATATTGAAGATATTTACTATAAGGCATGGATCGCTTAATATTAGAATTGAAAATCAAGGGGGTAGCTGTACTCTTTTTCTTTCGATCAAGTTTTGTCCCATTAGATTTTTTAAAGATGATTTTAACGAGACAACATTTTATTACTCCAAATTATTTATACTCCTTTTCATTTGTTGGCACTTTTATCCCATCGAATTTTTGCCAAAAAAGATTTTTATCAAATAGTTATTGTGTAAATAGTCATTCAAGAGGAAGTGTTATAAATATAGTAGTATTTATAAATGACTTTTAAACCCTGCAGCCATAATCATTATGATTGTTATATCCCTTGTAATTTTAATTCTCCATTATAAATATGGGGCTTTGATTCTTAATAAAACAAACTAATTTATTGACTTCTCTCTTCTCTTTTTATTCTCTCTTAGTTTACGCGTGCGCTGATTTTTTAATCCTTCAAATAAATTATTTCAATTAAATTTTGAAGCACATAGCCAATAATAGTGATTTTTCGTACTTGTATTTTTTTCACTTCATTTATGCATATTTTTTTGTATTTTCTTTTCTTTGTTCACTTCATGTGGAAATAAAATATTTATTGAGTTTTATTGAATATGTAAATGTTTTTTTTTTATTGTAGTAGCAAATACAAAAATAATAAGACAACGATTATATTTTTTTAATATAGTAAAAATAGAAATAAAGGCTAATAAAAATTGTGCACTTAATTTAGAATTTTTTTTAAAATTATACTAATATATTGTATGATTAAAACTTTAAATTACATGCTTAGCTAGAAATTATACAGGTATAGTATGAATACATACTAAACATTTATTCAATAGCAATTTATTTTTCATGTCTATGTTTATGCCTACGAAAACATCCTTTTTTATCCTCAATAAAATCTCAAAACAAATTTTTTCTGATGTTACTAAAAAGAAAGAATGGCCTAAAAAAATTCATGAAAAGAAAAAACTACTTCCATTATTGGAGAACATGAAAGCTTTCGTATTAACATGAAGATAGTTCTAGGGTATCGATATTTCCATCCACAATTTTTATACATCTATCCCACTTTAAATTCATCCCTACTAAAATTTTAAATTTATAAAACAATACTATATTCATCCACATTTGTTCCAATATTAAACTTATTAAATTCATTCATTTAAAACTATACATCCACACAAAAAAATTTCCAACACAAATATCCCCATTTTCTACCCTCAAAATTCTCTCTCAATAGTTTGCAAGTTATCAGGAAGCTACCATACGCTGAGACAAGAATGGGCAAACTATCAATATACTGAACTACACATGGATAAACTAGAAATCTTGGTGAAGACAAAAGGAAGAAGAAATGCAGCCAATTAAAACAAGCCCATGAGTTATCGTCGTTTTTTACTAAACAATTATTTTATAAAAATCACATTTTTTACAGTTAACAAAAGTGCTTGTCTGGTTCTGGTTCTTCTGGGAAGTTTTAAAAG
Source organism: Fraxinus albicans (assembly GCA_903798335.1). Lineage (NCBI taxonomy): Eukaryota > Viridiplantae > Streptophyta > Magnoliopsida > Lamiales > Oleaceae > Fraxinus > Fraxinus albicans. Next base: position 2,337 of record CAIGRM010155163.1, read on the forward strand.
ATAACCTTAATAATCAAAAATAAATAAAAAATGCATTGAATGGAAATACAAAATTTTAAAAACGAAAAGAAAGAATCACATTAAAGTTGCATACAATCATCGAATGAGTTAAGTACAAAAGGGACATTTTTCAACATAAAATTCACTTTATAGAGTGAGAAATATCCAAAAGTTGCAATTTTGTGGCTGCGTGGCTTTTCGCAAAAGCCCAAACGCAGGAAGAGATTAAAACTTTCACAAAGTACTCTGTGGGTTCATGAAAAAAATTGCTACATTAGCATTGAATAATAATTAGTGGGTAGATAAAGTAGAAAATTTTGAAAAAGCAATGGGATGATTAAATTAGGCTTCACCTAAAGATTTTGGTATGCACTTGAAACTTGTGATAGCAACAGTAATATAGATATATGTTGATAATATGATGAAAAAGTTTATGTCCTCAAAAATTCCTCAAATCTCAACAATTTCCTCCATTGATGGGGATCTTTGTATTGGAATTCGAAGAGCCAAGGGCAGTGATGGCTTTGATGGACATGAGACGCCATCGCTATTAAAGGAACCTTTTCTTTGCAGATCATAGTCTTAAAGTCTTGGTGTGGATATATAGATATATAACGTATGGCCATCCTACCCTGAAGTGGATAGGTTTAGAAGGATATATTTTGATTGATTTTATTTTTGTTTATTTAGGTTGAAAATGTAATATAATTTTTTGAATTGTAAGAAATATATTTATAACTTCAGATGCGGAAGGATAAAATAAAACTAAATAAATAAATAAACATGATTACAAACGTTTCATGTATAGATGACAAATTTATATTAACAACAACATCTATGCAGGATAAGGTGTATGTAAAATGAAGTTAACAGTATTGTTCAGTTGGACATCATATAGCTAAATATTTCATGAACAAAATTGGAAGTCGAATGGTTTTGTATGGAATGCTAGTTATTATAGGCTACAGGAAAACAACTTCAACAATATACTTCCAACTTCTTAAAAAAATGAATCCGATCCTTCATTTTAAGCTGCCATTTTAAAAAGAGTACGAGGTGAACAAATAAATTAATGAAGGAATGAAGAGTAAAGAGAAGAACAGAGAAAATACAGTAATAAAATAATCAACTAATAGTTGTTCATTTTCAAAGTCTGACATAATCAAAGACCAGTTAATTATCCATGGAATGAATTATGCATCTATAAAAATAAAAGTATAGTTTGTTGAGACTTATCTATTAATGAGGCTTTTGACACGACTCCTCCACAAGCGAACCTCAATGAAAGGATAAGAGAACTAAGAAAGAGCTCTGATACCAATTTAGAGGGTTTTACTAAGAATCTTGTCTAAGAGAAAATCTTTGTCTTTCTTTTTATTATATTTCTATTATTTTTATTTTTTTCTTGTAATTTTTATTTCTTTCTATCTTTTCTTACAATCTTCCGGATCTTCTATCAAGAAACTCCGACACTTAGAAATAAAAACTTGGTGATTTGCCTCTTGATCCGTAAAGAGTAGTCACATCTATTTCTATCTAATGCGGATAGTATATGTTTTCCTATAACAACTAATCTACAAATTTCTCGATTTTATAAATAAATTCATTAAAACCCTAATGAACAACAAAGCAGACAGACTATGACTATGCAAATCTCCACTTCTCAACCATCATCTTCTTCTTCATCGATACAATTTTGCAATAGTTGTGAAACTATAACTAAGGTTGTTAAAGATTTGAATCGTAGAAAGATTCATTAGAAAAAATATTACAAATCCTTGAAGACGAAGTTTCTTCATTTCAACATATTATTAGTAAATATCAAAATGAGATTCTTCAGTTACAATATAGTTTAAAAAGATGAGTTCTAGAGATATTGAAAGACAGATCTCCAAAGATATTGCTTCTACAAGTGGAAATTATTATGATGAAATAGAAATTTATTGGGTGTTACTAATTTAGAGGGTTTTACTAAGAATTTTGTCAAGATAAAATCTCTGCCTTTCGTTTAATTATATTACTATTATTTTTATCTGTTCTTGCAATTTTTATTTCTTTCTGTCTCTTCTTACAAAGTAGATGAAGTTTATTTATCTATTGGCATAAAATATAAAAACTTGAAACAATATTTGGGTAATAGCCTTAGAGTACTTTATCGTTCAGCAAATTAATTTCTTCACATTTTTTTAACTCTCTTAACTTTTTGCTTGTCCTTCTAAAAAAGGTTTAAGACTATAACCAAAAAGATTTTCATCATATTTAAAAAGGTTTAAACAAACTCCATTAATTGGGATACAACACGGTCAACTTAATTCAGATGATCACTTTATCTTTTTTGCTATAAAACCCATAATAAAGAGGCTAAGAGCATTAGAAATATGTTTGAAAAGAGAATAAAACATTATAATATTATTTCTGAATAAATTAATTGCTTACTTGGTATTTTCTTTTTTAGGCCTTACCCGAAAAATAAATAAAAATAATTATAAAGCAAAAGGTAGTATGTAAGAACTTACTTTAATTTGAAGTCTTTGAATTTACAAGAATTGAGAGAGATTTTTTAAGTACAAGTGTAATATGGTGTGCTCTGTATTTTTGGGTGTATGTTCTTGTGTAAAAAATCATTTGGTTCTTATAGAGAAGTAGATGCTAATTCATCACATCAACTCCTTACAAAAAAAAATAATAAAGATCATACTAATCATACTATATATCTTAAAGGTATGTATATTAACTTTACAAGTGTATACTTTACAATTAAAGGTATGTATATTAACTTTACAAATGTATGGAGATAATAATGATCATTCGTCTTCACGCTCTTTCTTTTTGACTTTATGTGTTGATAATTGTCCTTTGAGTGCTGTTTATTGTTCTTGCTCTTTAATAATGGTCATTTCTCCGTCTTTATGTCTTTTCTTCTTTTGAATTATTGTATTATTTTTCCATCATCTCTATATAGGCTTCTTCCGAATCAGCATCCATTTTATTATTTTTGCCATCGAATACGTATTCTTCTTCCGATTGATTTTCTGACAATTCGCCATTTGTTTCTTGAAATGCCATCAGATATAATTCTTTCTGTTGAATATTTGGTGTTGAAATTTTTTATATTTTAACTTTTATAGCAAGATGTTCTTGACAGAAAATAACTCTATTGGTCCATTGCACTACAAGTCTAGAATCATTATTTTGAATTTCTATCATTGCTATGGTTTTTTATACTCGTCTTTCATAATCAATCTGTCTAATTTTTACTTTGGTATTTGTTTTTAAAGAAGGTCTAAATCTTTTGGCTCCTTCATATATTAAAATATAATGATAAGCTAGAATTACTATACTATTATTTACAAAATGTGGTCTAAAAATGAACAAGATCATTAAAGGGTGATCTTTGAGTTGGAGGAACTCGAGAGATCTATTAAAAACATGTAGTGTCTATCATGCCATACTATAAGGATGTATAAAAAAGGTCTTATTCTTCAAAAATTGTATAGTCAAAGGAATTGTAGGATAGTTGTGTATAAGAAAATCTGAATTTTTAATGAATGATTCGTATTTGGGGTCATGTTTAAGAAAATATCGATTTTCATTGCGACAATAGCTTAGAATTTGAGAAAATTGATTATCTCATGTACGACTGATTCCTTTATAGAATTTCGAACAATATTAGCACAATTTTTCAAACAATACTCGCACAATCATGTACGATCGACTCCTTAATACTGAAATATAATTTTTATCTTGAGCTTCTAGCAAATTAGCCACAATTTTTTGTCAATTATTCGAAATATTTTTATTTACATATCGATGACTATAATGAAAATTAAAATAAAACAAAAGAAGATTAAATTATTATTTTCTGTTTACATGTTGTAATATAAATTTGGCATTATTATTAAATCAATATTCATAGTATTAAGATATAAAATAAACATTTTTAGTAATACATCTCTTTAAAAAATGGAATCTGTAATAAATGATAAAAGATGTTCGTAATATTTAAGTATAATGTAGAAAATGTGATTGAAAGCTAACTATTTTATATTTTAAATTCTTCGTACTTAAACTTACAAAATGATATTTAATTCATTGATCTTAATCAAATCAATAGATATTCATTTCTTATTTTCATTTGATCACAATTTTTAAAAAAAAAATATGCTGCTCGAAGCCGTGGAATTTAGAATATGCAAATTACAATTTTTGCTTAAATACGTTTTAAACAATTGTAATAAGTTGAACTTCCCAAATTAAAGATAAAGATGAAAAATAATTCTAGAATAAAATTTCAAAGAAGTTATAACGAGATGTTGTAAATACTCTTACACAGTGTTTAACATAAGAATTAGAGTGAACAACACAGAAAGTTATAAACATGACCACAAAGCACATCTATATGACAGTACTAAAACGTGGACATATAAAATAAAGTATATACATAAATTCATATTGAAGATAGAAATTGATTACAATTCAAAGGCCCAAAATGAAATATGTTCAACAGAATAAGAACAATCTTGTTTCTCATGCATTTGAAACAAGATATAATTTATATTTTGTTGACAGAAAAGATGTCTACATAATACCTCGAACATCACAAAAGTTAGTTTCAATATTACACCATCACAGATGCAATATGATGATCAAAATAGAGGATTTTGACAGATGTTACAAGCTGGAACATATGAACTTCAATTGTGGAGACCGAACCTTCTGCTTCAGTGAAAGTTTTGAAAATAGAGAATCTTCAGTTACTTTGGAAACAGTTGTAACTACTATTCACAACATGTGTTTGTCGTTCTTCTTGTTTGAAAGATGCCGAATGATTCATTGGCAAACTTGCAAATTTCAGTGGTGCAAACAAATTGTTCCTACATTTGATGGATTCTCTAATTTAGGCACAGCATTGGCTACTAGACTAGATTCAGCATGAACAAACATATATAGTTGTCGACATTGGATCAAGGATAAAGATGAGCTCATACTTGAACTTCACAGTCTTTCCAGCATTTTTCACAGTTTTAGAGATATAAAACATGATCTTCAACAGCTGAAGTACGAATGGTATTCAAACTATTTCCGTTGTCGTATGGTAGAAAATAAGAGAGGACAATAAGAATGTCATTAACAAATAGGTATGATTTAAAATAATAAAGTAATATTGATAGTAATATCGAAGCTAGCTATGATTTGTACAAGTTTTTCTGAAGAACATTGGAAAAATCCTTCTATTGTCTCTCCTATCATAGTTGTATTGACGGATCCTGTGTTATCTTTGATTTGTATTTAAGTTTTTGCCCTGTGTAGCTCATATATTACTTAGAGAAATGTACAGTAAAATAGTATATTTTATCTAATATAAGATACAGGCAATTTGTTATTAAAAATAAATTTACCTCGATATTGATCTTGCTTCATCACACTTGCAGCACACACATTCTGTTTTCGATAGTTTACTGTAGTTGCTGCAACACATGTACCAAAGATACCCATGTATATTGTTCAACCTCACTTTTTCCCTTTAGCCAAAAGAATTGTTGATCATTCTGTAATTGCATGTAAACGAGAATTTAGTAAATTACTATAACAGTCAAACAATATTGAAGATTATGTTATAATGCAATAAAATGTTGACCTTGAGTGTGAATGTTCTGAATGGTAATGATTTTGCTCACAGGTAGATGCCATATCATTTCTGTTCTTGCAATCAGGTAATGCTTTCTTGAGGCTATGCTCGCAATTCGTTGTCGATTATCGTTGGTCGCTATGCTAGGCTAGAATTTTAACTAATAAGATGTAGATGAACCCTTATCATGAAGTTTTTAATATAAATTAAATATTTTGACATCTAATATGTGTGATTTCTTGGATGTGTTTTACTGTGTTTAATGCTTTTCAATTAATTGGCTACTAATTGGAATGATTTGTAAATTTTATTGATTTCGAGATAAAGAATAAAATATATAGCACTTATAACAAACATTGCAAAGTCCGACAAGAGATATATATGTTGCTATGTTTTGCATGATTTCTATAGATGTTCTAACATTTTTAATGCATGATTTCATGTTCGCATCTTTCATGGAGTATAGGAAGGTCACATAAGGGGATAGATTTAATTAATTTCGAGGGATGCTTTTTAATTAACTCAATAACATTGATCAAAAAGAATGCACACATTTTGTCATAATATTGATTTGCATTAAAGAAGGATTAATAAGGGGATCCGAAATCTTAGTATTTAATTTCTTGCATAATTTTATTAAAACTTTCATAAACTTGCTCAATAGAATAGTTGGTTAAAGTAGTTAATTAGCACAATATCATAAAACAAAATTTGTTATTCAATTAAAGTTGAATTTAATTGATCCTAAATTAAGTACATAGTCCTCGTAGGAACGATAATTTATTTATCACTTTATTACTTGTTCGCGATACCGTTCACTTGCAGGAAATCAAACGGAGCAAGTTTTTGGCACCGTTGCCTGAGACTGTTGTATTCAATTGGTTTTAATTTATTTTAGTTTTAATCTGAATTTTTATTACTTTATTAGCTTAATCTTATATTAGAAAAAAAAATTACAATGTTTCTGCTCTTTCTTTTTCATCATGTTGTATAGAAAATTCGAGGCACGATGATCTTGATCAATTTGATACAAAAATCGAATGAACATTCAAGTTAATAAGAAAAGAACATATAAAAGCACTACAAAAATAACAAGCAGAATCAATGGCAGAAAACATACAAAATTAAGTGGTCGTTGAATTGAATGCAAATTCAGCACATCCAATTGTAGCTTGCGAGGAATGAAAATGAGAGATTTGTGGGAAAATACATGGTTCTACATTAATAGAAAGAGGATCCAATATAGCTTATCCAACATTTGGACAAACTAGTTTTCATTTAAGAACGAACTTGATCAATATGTTCCAGCATGCACTATAATTCTTCGAGAAAGCCACTGAAAATCCAAATACTCACATCTTGAGATTTTTGGATATTTGCGTATCAATTGAATATTCGAGAGTTTCCAATGATGTAATTTGGCTAAAACTCTTTCTTTGCACCTTGAGAGATTCAACTAGGGAATGGGCATCGCTACTTAGGTGCCAGAAATTTTTGAACAAATACTTCCCACCAAAGAGTATTGTCAAGCACTACAGAAAATATCACTTTCAACGACCACAGAAATGGTCGTAGAATATACATTTTTGGTTGTTGATAATATTTAACGAACAAAATCAGTTGGTCGTTCCTTGGTTGGCAAAGAGGTGTTGGCGAATGTATTTAACGACTAAACATATGTTTGGTCGTTGAATGTATTATTTCATCAACTAAATAATTGGTCTTAAAAGTCTGTATGGACAACCAATTCTTTTTTCAACCACTTATTTGGTAGTTATATCAACTATTTTTATCGTTAAGATACAATGAGAGCAACCAAATTTTAGTTGTCTTTCATTTCAACGACGAAAGAAATGGTCGTAAAAAATTAAAATTGACAACCAATTTTATTTCAACAACTACTTGATTTGTAGCTGTATTAATTATTTTTTTGATAAAATATCATTGAAACAGCCAAAAATTAGTTGCATTTCTTTTCAACAACAAAAGAAGTGGTTGTAAAAAGTTTATACTAATAATTGAAATATTAAAATAGGGAGAAATATCATTGTCAACAATAATATCAATGGATTCATATCATACTACAAGCAAACCTTTTCCAGTCATAAACAATTATAAAAAGTGAAGAAAGCCAATTGTAAATAATATTAACAAGAACTAAAGTTTTCTTGGCATTGAATAAATTAAAATATCCCAACATCAACTATAAATATATGTTAATTATGTGAATATCATGACTTAAACAAAAGATTACACCTAGTTTAACCAATTATGTTCTAAACATAAAAAACATGCAGCTGTAGAGTTAGAAACTATTGCCCCAATAAAAAATAAATAAGTATTATCACGTCACCCAAAATAAAGTCAAAAATTAATTATCACCATTTAAATCATTGGACGGAGATGCATCAGGTTGAGTAAGTCAAAGAAGAAACTATTCTAGAATGCAATTTAAGATTGTTTGCACAGATTTCAATTGAGAACGAAAATCTTGAACTTCATTCCATAAAGCAGCATTCTCTACATAAGTACCACAATTTTTCAACATTGTCGTCTTTGAGTTTTCCTGTTGATCAACGTAGCTAAATCTCTTGCCCAAAACTTGCTCACATATTTCAGTTCATTCGGGTCAAGTTGAGAATTATGTTATGTAAAAGATCGAGCATTTGATTCTACGGACATGTAAATTATAAATAAAGATTAGAATTTTGAAATACAAATTATATCATTATGCCAAATAAACTAGTTACATAATGAGACTCCGCTTCTTTAGTTGTCCACCCGCGTTCATTGCTACAATGCATCTCATAGAAAAATTTAATGTGACCTAATAGCTCTTTTGTAAGCGGATCCCCTGTTTAAAAAAAATAGAATTAATGTATGAAATTCATGGAATAAAATATTGCATCATTATTTATGACTTACCATTTCATTTGCATGTGCAGCATAAGATTTCGATACTTGAAGAGTTGCTAATTTTTTTTTTTCACGATTTGCTTTGCTGACTTCAGACTTTTCAGCAAAAGCATATTTATTACAATAACAATCAAATCAAAAAATCATATGAATCGAAATATACATAAACTAAAGAAGAAAACACTTGGAAACACACTCTAAAAACAACAAAGATAATAATGCTAAGAGCTGACCCATCTGCAAACACTAGACTTAAGTTATATATGAATATCAACTATAACACCCATCAAAAGGGTTCCAATTAACAACTATAGAAAGAATAATTGCAAGTTACTAATCTACTTGTTCGATGAATTTCCTTTCAATTAAGGCATAGATTTCTTCAAGAACATGCAATAAGATAGTATTATTGAACAGTACTAACTTTCATCTCATCACTTGCAAAATAATCATAAAGTTAATCCCAATCACTTTGCTCTACTAAGATACAGGCTTGCTTCTTTTGCAATTCTAATCTTTATTGCCACCCATGCCTTCGAATTTGTATGCAGTCTACAATGACATTCCTTCCACTTCTTGTTCATTGAACGATCAATAGCATCTTTGATTGTGTGGTTCAACTCAAACTCAAATTTTTCCTTTAATAAAATTATTAGAAAAAAACTCGCACATATGTATATACATAATAAAGAGTGACATATAAAGCGAAAGTGAAGTCTTAGATGCATCGCCAATCTCTTTCCATTTTTTTACAGCTACAGGTGCCATTGAACGAACAATAAATCCAATTTCATCAGTCCAAGCACATGCATTCTCTCCAATAGCTTCTCCATTTTTGTTCAATTCTACTTGCAATTTATGTCTAGTAGTAATCACAGCATGTTCACTTCGTTTTCCCAGCGTAGGACCTCGTCCTCCTCGTTTACGAAGAGGCTCTATAATAAAAATATTATCATATGTCACATAATATAATGCTTACCTAAGTATTAACAGCAAACAATAAGATGGAAAAAAAAAATCAAATGCAGATACTTGGTTTAAATATAATGTAAAATGATAGAAAAATCCAGACAAGTACCGGAACAAGATTTTCAGACTGCATCATTGAACAAACATCTTCATGCATTGGAAGAGAACTCATGGTACAAACTATATAAACAAAAACACATTTATGTAAAGTTAATAAGCATACATGGATTTAAAAGCTAATAAAGATGTGTACATAATTAACTTCCTAAATATTACAATTTACATTGCAGAGTAATTCACACGATTAGCGATATTCTAATCGGCATCATTTTCTAACACATCATCATCATTGTCATTGTCATTGTCATTTGCACCCGCCTCTGAATCATCATTATCTATATTGGGTGAATCATTCTCGTACTCATCTCTGAAATCATCATATAGTTCAGTGTCATCGATGAAATCATAATCCTCCATCAAAGTTGGCTCTTTTTTCATTTTGTATGATGTTATCATCGAGCATAATTGGTTCAACATCATCACGGGCAAAGGATTACGTTTCTAAATCTGGTTGTACAGAACTGAATTGAATTGTTGACGAATCATCTTCTTGTATAACCATTTGCTCGTCTTGGTTTTGACTGTCATCTTTTTCTCCATTTTCAACTTTGTCCCACAAGTGACGATGAAAAACCCTTTTAACAACTTTCCAATGAGCTCCATTCTTGGGGTCATCAATATAAATACTTGTAGGGCTTGAGAGGCAAGAATGAACGGATCATTTTTACACTATTCACCTACAATGCTTATAGACGTGATGTTACAGTCTTGATGTGTCTTTATTTTCTTCTTGTCTATATTGAACCACTTGCATCTAAACAAATAAGCACAACATCCTTTTATATAGCATAACTCTATAACTTCTGTCAATACTCCAAAAAAATCCGTATTTTCATTATTATGGAAACCACGAACACAAACACCACTATTTTGAGTTGTTCGTTTATCATCACGTGCTTTGGTAAAAAATTTGACTCCGTTGACCACACAACCGGTATAGGAGTTAACTCCAGTGTCCGGAAGACATGCTAAAGCACATCGGTTGCTTCAGGTGATCCAACAGGGCGCAATTTTATCATCTGTAACATTGTTTCATACAATTAATAATATCTATAAGGTAATATAATCATATTATTAATTACGGAAACCAAGTTACACGATCCTCAAACCACTTAGGAAATGTGATTTCTTGAACTTTTTGTAAGTTCAGACACCTTGTTCTTTTTAGTTCTTCTATATGTTAACTGCATAAATAAGAAAATATAGTAATAGCGTAATTAAGCAATTAGAATAGTTATATCTAGCAGCTTATTATACTGACTTGATATACGGTTGAATTTCCGGACAATTGTTCAGTATATACCAATAAACTCCCTTATGCTCCTCATCTCATAACTGTATCACTTTTTTCTCCCAGTGGTCTAATATCATTCTTGAAAATCGATAATTCTTTAACATCATTTCTCTCCGCAACATAATTTCTTTCTGGTCGATTAAATTTTGTCTCAATATCAGAAAAATACATGGACCAAAATGTCAATGCTTCATTTACATTATATGCCTCTACAATAAAACCCTCTGGATAAGCTTTATTTCTTACGTATTGTTTGAAAGTTCCTAAACTGAGTTCGATAGGATATATCCATCTAGTATGAACTGGCCCAGCAAGAATTGCCTCATAAGGTAAATGTATAGCCAAGTGAACCATAATGTCAAAAAACGCAGGTGGAAATATACGTTCCAATTTGCAAAGTACAAAAACAATAAAATCCTGTAATTTTTCCAATCACTAACATGTAATGTCCTTGAGCATATTTGTTGGAAAAAGACTGAGAATTCGGTTAACGTTTCACTGATCTCTTTTTTTTTAGTAGATTTCGAATTCCGATTGGCAACAAATGTTGTGATAATACATGACAATCATGGGATTTAGTCTTGTAATTTTTCCTTCATCTTCGTTCACATTTTTTGAAATGTTTGCAGCATAACCATCCGAAAATTTGACCTTTTTGAGAAACTTGCAAAATTGCCTCCGTTCATCAGCTTTTAGAGTATACGCTGCATGTGGTTTCACCCACTTGTTCCCTTGTTGTATAAGATGTAGTTCTTTTCGTATTCTCATATCTTCAAGATCAAGCATCGCTTTGTCCTTGTCTTTTGGCTTTCCTTCTATGTTTAGCAAAGTACCAACTATACTATCACAAACATTTTTCTCAATATGCATGACGTCAAAGAAGCTGTACTTCAAAGAAGCTTAGGCCAATATTCAAGTTCAAAAAAGATAGCTTTTCTTAGACCAATTCAATTCTTCTGGTTGACATTTTCGCTTTTTACCACCATACTCTTTATGCTTATCAGGCATTGTGTTGTGTACATGCTCCAGCTATCTCAATATATCATCATCATTCAAAAGTTTTGGAGCATGCCTATTTTCAGTATTCCCGTCAAAATTCTTGTCCTTGCGCTAATGATGACTAGTAGGAAGGTAAAGTCGATGTCCAATATAACATATTTTACTCGTTATCCGACGTGATGTTGTGTCTTCATTACACACTAGGCAAGGACCGTATCCATTTGGACTCCATCCAGATAAATTTCCATAAGCAGGAAGATTATTTATTGTCCAAAAAAAACATTTTTTTCTCTATTACTCCCAATTCCCACAATTCTTTTAATTCATCTATAAGGGGCCTTAAAAATACGTCCATATCTTTACCAGGAGCCTTTGGTCCAGGAATTAATAAAGCCATCAAGAAGAATGACTCTTTCATACATCTCCATGGAGGTAAGTTATATGGAACTAATATTACTGGCCACATACTGTAAGCATTACTCATGTTTCCAAAAGGGTTAAACCCATGAGACGCTAAGCCTAATCTTACATTTCTTGGATCACTTGCAAACAATGGATATAATCTATCAAAGTTCTTCCAAGCCTTTGTATCTGCGGGATGATTTAAAACTCCTTCATTATCCGGTCTCTTTTATTTATCCCATCTCATATCCTCAGCAATATTTCTCGACGAGTATAAATGTTTTAATAGAGGGGTAACTGGAAAGTAACGCATATTCTTATGAGCTACATTTTTTCCTTTCCTGTCATTATTTTTCCATCGTCTTTCTCCACATACTAGACATTTATCTAATTTGGCATTTTCTTTCCAAAACAAAGCGCAATCATTTTTACAAATATGAATTGACTCATATCCTAAACCCAAAGCACGTAACGCTGTCTTTGCTTCATAATACGATGTTGGTATCCCTGTCCCGTCAAGAAATACATCATTCAAAAGTTTGAGAAGCATATCAAAAGATTTGTTGCTCCATTTATTTAGTACCTTAATGTGCATTATCTTGACAAAGAAAGTCAATCCAGAAAATTTGGTACAACCAAGATACAACTCTCTCTCTCTCTCTACATTCTTCAACATACCATCAAACTTATCGAATTCTTTTGGCTCATTCTGATCATCAAAACCCAGATGGGGTGATTCATCATTAGGCTCTACTTCATTAAAACTTGAACAAGCAACGTCTTGTATTACATTTAACATTGGATAAACAAATTCATCATCACTGCTCTCCTTTATTTCACCCAGAGTTGTAGTATTAGAAGTGACAGCAGGATATCTTTCTTCATGAAATACCCATGTGATGACTGCTTTGAAACCCATAGACTATTAGATGGCTTTTAACTGTTTCTAAATCTTGCAATATACCATTTACACAGGACCAACATGGACATCGTGTCTTTCCTTCTAGGTTTAAAAAATTTCGAGCTCTTTCTATGAAAGACATAACACCATTTCTATATTCATGTGACAACCTATTAGTCTGCAATATCCAATTCTTATCGACTGACATTTCTTAACCTATGCAAGAAAAATAACAAAACAACTGAAAAGAGTAAAAAGGAATCATATTAACCACTAGAAAATTAGAAATAATGAACGCAACTTACTAATTCAAGAAATTTAATCAAAGTACATACCTTGATGAAAAAAATGGTTCCACAAAAATATTTGTACTACCATTGCAAAATAGATGGTCCCCTTTCAAAATTGGTTAACAAAAAAAAATTACTTGACAGTAATGTATGTGTCAAGAATGAAATCATAGGAATCCATGTCATAAATAGTATATGGCATTGCAAGGGATACGTTAGTGCTCATACTGGCCACCTAGTAAGTGATGGGTCTGTATATGATCTTTTTGTAAATGTTGCGATTTCAATGACTTGCTAATGCTTGCATCTGGTTGAAGTTGCCTAGATGAACTTGTCTCTCGTTTTTGTTCTCCCTCCTCTGCTACCCAATAAAAATAGCTTAAACACAAATTTCACTTCTTTCCCCCAACACAAAATTCGAAAAAAATAATACTCTATGCTACCACATACTTAAATCTCTGCAAACAAACAACAACCCACTTCTAAAAGAAAATTATGATCAAAACTTCAAGATTTAATAAAGCTTCCCTACTAGTTTTACGAGAACAGCCCACTTCTCAAAAAATAATATGATAAAAAAGGGTGGGTTAAATAGCAATTGAAATATTTCAAAACAAAAATACAAATCAAGGTCATAAAATTCTCAATAATGCTGAAATTGCACAAATATTCCAAAAAAATAAATAAATAAAAATTAAACATACCAGATTCAGTGAATTTGGGTTCTGAAAATCAGATTACCTTCAATGTCACTGCAAAAATAACATTCAATTGGAGATATATAAGATTACTACTGATAGGGTTTTGGTGGAAAACGAATTCTATTGAAACCGTGATTTTATTGGAGGGAGAAGAGTTTTATTGAAACCAAATTGGTGGGAGAAGAGAACGTGATTGTGAAATTAAATGGGGAAATTTAAATAGTACTCTTATATTAGGCTAAATCCGACTAGCAGTGTTTAGAGGTGTCAATTCGGGTGGTCCGGATCGGGTCGGGTCGGGTCGGGTCGACCCGTCAATATACTAGTTCGGTAACGGTTCGCGTGAAAAAAAGTCCGCCCCTACGAGTTTCGGGCCGGTTTCGGGTCGGCCCACAAATTTTGGACTACAACCAAAGCACGTCGTCTAACCCATCCGAGTCGAGCTCATGCGGGTCACGGATCGCGCGGGTCGCAGTTTGTTCCGATTTGACTCGTATTATTGTATAAATAAAATTATAAAAATATAGAATTTTTCATATTTGTAGCAAAAAATATTTTTTTTTTTGTTAAATGTAAACTAAAAATTGAATAAAATGATAAATTCATATTTATACTAAGAAATGTTTACATAAAATTCAAATTTAATGTTACATGAATTATTTATAACTTTGCAAAGTTAAATTTAATTTAAACAAATAACAACTAAATGCATTTCTAATTACTATTATCAAATATTTATAGTATAAGTACATCCCAACTAGAACGTGATTGTGAAATTAAATGGGAAAATTTAAATAGTACTTTTATATTAGGCTAAATCCCACTAGTAGTGCTAATGTTGGCTCTGCCTGTAATTGGTCAATTACAAAAAGGACTCTAAATCAGGTTTATCCGATAATAGAAGATCTAGCGTACACCAGTGCATTATGGCCAATTGAGAGATCAGGTGGAAAAAGAGCTGCAGAGATGCACGAGGTTGATACATTGACTGCTATTTCTGTCTTCTGTTGGAGGAGTGAGGGGTTTACCAGCTTGATTTGGC
>CAIGRM010155176.1:0-16709 GCA_903798335.1 Fraxinus albicans
TAATCTGTTGATCTCCTCCCAACACACTTATATTCTTAACTTTTTTCTTCATCACATTTTTATTTTTAACATTTCATTGATCAGAAAATCTTCTCCTTACTAATGGTTTTCGTCCAAAAGTATTGCTAACGTTCAGGGTCAAACATTTAATCGAATTTTTTGCACTATTATTTGTTACTTATTAAAAAATACAATGTGCAAATGAGTGTTTTTACTATATATTAAAGAAAATTTTGGAGGAAACCATAATCAAGAATAATTTATGTTACTTGAAGAGTAAAAATGTGATGAAAAAAGTTTGAGATGTAAATGTGATAACGTGTAAAGTTAAGAACATTTCATGCAATTAAAATTAGTCTAGTTATTAAAAATCGTAGTGTAAATATATTCAATAAAGTTAGTTGTACAAACATGGTTGACAACCTTGGTTGACATGCATGTGTTGTCAAAATTCGGACAATGGATATAAAATACAGTTTTTAACAAGTTTGAAAGAGGATAAATGTGATGATGCCAAGTATGTAATTGTCAACTAGTGTAGTCGACAAAAAATTGTACATATAGCATGATTGAAATGATAGACTAAATAAAAAGTGAAATTAAATGAATATTTATAATTTAATGCCACATCAACGTTATCTACGTCGGGGTTGCACCCTAGTAAGAATAAATAACATTAATCTCGATAAATGGAGCATTATCGTAACAACCAAATCTCTCCAGGATTACAGCATCATGACCTAATTCCTCTACGGTTCTTCACCTATAAATAGATATACACGAGTACAGTTAAAGTTACGTAATTCTTTGCACCATAGCCAAATCTCTGTGTGACTCTGCTACACTCTACTGTCCATATTACTATTTTTAGACATTTGAGTGTCGACGATTGTTGAACCTTTTTTTCGATGCGGTAATCTTCATGCCTAATAGTTTGCGTTCGAGTGTACAGTTAACACATATATAGTTGACAATTTGAGAATTATTTGAGATCAACACTGGTATTATTTAATTCCACTCAACTGAGTTCGAATTGTAATTTTTAACATATTTCACGAAAAATAATTTGGGTTACTCAATTCGCACTCGCTCAAGTCGGCCAAGCTCGTGATACACCTAAACAATGTGCTGGTCGATTGATAATGTTGGCCCTCAATATTATCTGGGCACAACGTTTTGGCAAATACTCTTGATAATGAACTGTTTTAAAATTTAGTAATATAATCATTTCGGTTCAGTCAAGTTTGAGAGACAACGGAGTCGAACAAAAAATTATTGGGTATCTTATAAATGGAATAGTTGTTTCCAACTTTAATTATGGAATTGAATCATAACTGAACAGTTCGATTGGATACTAGAATTAAAAGTTTCAACGTTCTCATAATTCCAACAACTATTTTCATGCTTCAAATGTTTAAAACAACCTAAGAATCTAATAAATAATAGGTTCCATCTTAATATAAAATGACAAACAAAGTCCAAATTTAAAAACAAGTAATCTAATAAAAAATCATTCGACCTTATTCTGTCCCTCCAATTGCAATAATAAAACCCTAAACTCTTAAGTTAAATTAAAATATAATAAACCTGATATGTTATAGAGAAATATTTCCTGTAGTGGTGTTATAATGGGAAGGTGAAAATTACAGTGCCAGAAAAGAAATATATATATAATTTATTTCTATGTTTGGATCATAGTAGCTTGAGATTTGCCCAACCATTAGCTTCAAGTGTGGTCATAAAAAAAAAATATAATAGTAAAAGTAATAATTTTTATTAGATAAAAATAATAATATAAAGCTTTCAAATAACCTAATATCACGATTCTACATATCTTAATTTATTTATTTTTCTTCAACCAGTCGATTAGCCTTGTGTACTTATAGTTAATTAGTTGCACCAAATAAGATAAAACATCGAGTTATCATTTGACTACTGATTGG
This sequence comes from Fraxinus albicans, assembly GCA_903798335.1. Lineage (NCBI taxonomy): Eukaryota > Viridiplantae > Streptophyta > Magnoliopsida > Lamiales > Oleaceae > Fraxinus > Fraxinus albicans. The sequence continues at coordinate 1,944 of CAIGRM010155176.1, forward strand.
TATATTTTTTATACCAACCAATATTGTTGTTCATTATCTAATCTGCCTATAGTGAGGGCCGAAGCTGAACATTAGGTGATCTCTTGAGTCAAATTTTCTTGGTCTTTTGCCATTGGCATTAGGTGCATCTCTATTCGTTGGCCGAATTAGTAAATATATAAGTTGTATGCAGGGACGGATTCAGGACCGGACTACGGGGGGGCTAATACGTAAAAAAAAAAAAAATTACACATGAATTTTTTTTTCCTAAATAAAATTTTTTTTTTTTGGGAGGAGGGGGCCGCTACAGCCCTCCGTCCCTAGTTGTATGTAGACAATCCTTTGTGAGTCATTAATGCTTAGGTGTGAATTTATGATCCATTTGACATGACTTTTATTTTTAGTTTTTATAAAAGAGTTTTTGGTGAAAGTTACCTTTATTTTTGTTTGAAAACTACTTTGTAAAATGAGTTATGCTACAAGTACATCAAGGGATACATAAGGGTGTCCATAATGGCCACCCGGCGCTCCCCTTTTGGATGGAGTGCAGGTGGGGCCAGCACTTCATCCAATAGGAGGGCACCGGGTGTCCATTATGGATATTCTTATGTACCCCCTAATGTACATTTAGCATTTTCCTTGTAAAATAGTTTGCTATTCTGGCGGTACTTTCGGTTCCTCACATAATTGACCCATAAGTAGAGCAGATAATTTTGGCCCAATCTATATATAGGCCATTTTAAGAGAGAAGATAATGCCTTGGGTTTCACTATAGTCCGGCTAAGAACGGCCCACAGCTTCACAACACCCCCAATATTCTGAAAATGCAAAGGACAAGTCTTGTCAAAGAAGAATTTACCAGTAATACACCCTAAGTTAACTATGAGTAAGTTTTGGTAAAACTTTTTATAAATTATAAGTTGTTAATACTATAAAATGTTTACCAGTATTGTATTTAATTAAATTTTATAATTTTTTATGTAGCCCAAGAAATTTAAATTCTTTTATAAATTTTATAATCTTTTGTGCAAGCCTTGATATTTTAATCTGTTCCAAACAGACCCTTATATTTTACACTATGACAACAAATAATAACTTTTGCTTAAAATATTTACAAATTTCTCATTAAAAATAGTTAAATAAACAAAAATACCCACAATTGAAAAAAAAAACCCACCATTCCTATTACATTATGTAATAGTTTACATACCGATTTTTTATCATTCTTTTATTCTTCAAAAATTCAATTACTATTTCATTTTCATTTAAAATATTAATTTTCTCATTCATATGTCCTTCATAATGTAAGACTCAGTCGAGTCTTTTATTGCATAAGTTACATATATTTTTTGTTCTTTTTCACTTTTGGATAAAATTGTATATTTCTATATACAATTAAAGCAAATACATACTGATAGGGGCTAAGCCAGCCCTTCAAATTAGGGGGTCCCGGAGTTGAAGGGGCGGTGGCCCATGGGGTTGTCCCCGAATTTTTTTTTTGAAATATTATCTGTTAAAATGAGGAAAGTTGGTACTTTGTGATGGAAAAAAGAAACAAAGGAACATAAATTAATGTACGAGAACTTCACAAAAAAATCGAGAAACATATAAAAAAAGCTACTAATCTTTCGAAATACTTCTCCATCACTGAACCTGAGGATTGAAGAAAGAGTAATGCTATTCATCCCCACTGGGGATGAATAATATTACTTTTGAGGAAACTCTTTCATTCATAATTGATAAACAATACAACTTCACAAACAACCGAATCGACTGAATGGGCTGGATTAGGAGATTAAAAGAAAAATTTTGAGCCCAAAAAATGAAAAAAAAACATTTTTTTTTGGTCTAAAAACTGGCGGTCTTTGGGATGGTGGTTAAAATGAAAATGTTTTTGTTTGCAATGAGAACTGTGTTGATAGCAACGACGATTGGTTGAGAGGTCTGGTGGGTTGCTTGGAGAAAGAGGTGAAGGAGATGAAATTTTAATTATTTTTCTATTTTTCTTATTGGATTTATATAATTATTATTTATTTAAGGATAAAATAAATTTGTCTGTTTAAAAATATAATAATAAGAGGGACATACTTTTAATTTAACAAATATTGGGGACAAAAATAAGACATAAAACTGGTTAGGGATAGAATTGCTACTTTCACCATATGTTGGGCTAAATATGCAATTTATCCTCAAAAAGTCCACGTGCAAAACTAGCTACTCTTTTGGACGGAATCCTAATGGATATGTTTGGGACGTTAATTCCAAGTTTTAAATGTTTGGAACCACAAAGACGAGTAAATGTTTGGAACCACAAATAATTAGATGCAAAACAAAAGCTAAAGCTTTATTACGTGTGAAGGTCAAACTTCAAGTTTTAAGAGATTACATCGTAATAAAATATTTTCTTATTTTTAATTTTTAATCATTCTAAAAATTATTTAATAATCAAAATAAAATATACCAAAGAACTAAAATAATAAAAGACTATATTTACTTAATAATTCCACAATTAGTCAATTATACAATTTTCAAAATACAATAGCTAAACTATTTTTCTAACTTGTTTTCATCTTTGACTTTTGTATAGATAGAGTCATTTAAAAACTTGAAATTAAATTCAAATAAAAAGCTTTTGAAAAAAATAATAATAATAAAGTGCGACTAGGCACCCTTAAACGGACAAATTGGCAGTTGAAGGCTTAAATCCGCTCGTACTGCCAAGGGGGACGACTCGCCCACTTCTCGTATATAGGCGCACTTTTTAGAATATTGCAGAAGATAAGTCATTTGTTATTTTAATTAATTGTGATTTTGTATATTTATTTATTTATAATAATTGTAAATTTTCAACAAATAGTTGTTTAATGGAAACATTAGCCTTTCAGACATTTCTATATAACTCATTGTTAAATTTAGACATCATATTCGATAAATTTCAATTGTCATATTTAATATGTTAGACTTTATCGATGAACAATCGGGAAATCGATATATGGATTAGTTGAGTGGGGGAAGGTAGAAGCGCGTTAAAGATAATGAAGTTACCAAATGCCAAAATCAATTAAATAAATATAAATGTCGTGTCTACCACTTAGTAGCATTATTATAAATTGTGTCTTTCAAAAAGTGTAATGAAAAATTCCATCTAACAATAAACACATCGTTTGATAAAATTAACGGTTCCAAAAACAGCATCCCTACCAACCTAATCATTTGCTTCGTATAATTAATCTAATAAATTATCCATTTTTATTAATGTCTGATTCTCCTGCAATTTTTCTTTGACTTCACTTGCTTTATAATAATAATAATTTTTGTAACGACCCGACCTTACGCCGGAATCGTCATCATATCTTACGTATTGTCCGCTTTGGGAGAGCATATGCCCATCTTACCCCTCACGGCTTTCTGACGAGTCCCCCAAGATTCGAACCCAAGACCTCCATCATATGGGAGACTTAAGTTGAATCCTGATGCCAATCCCCTCACGGCTTTCTGATGCGTCCTCCAAGATTCGAACCCAAGACCTCCATCATATGGGAGACTTAAGTTGAATCCTGGTACCAATGATAGAGATTTTGGGTTCGAATCATGGGGGCGTCAGAAAGTCGTGAGGGGTAAGATGGACATAGGCTCTCCCAAAGCGGACAGTACGTAAAATATGATGACGGCTCCGACGCAAGATCGGGTCGTTACAAAAAAAACGCGATAATAATAATAATAATTGAAGAATATTGGCATCATATAATCACACGAGAACAACAAATAAAAGGGGAAAAAATATGATATTTTACTCTCTTATCACTAATAATAATAATAATAATAATAATAATAATAATAATAATTGAAGAATAAGAATATAAATTTCTGCTGTAGAGAAAAGTGAAACATTTTCATTTAATAATAAACACAGTTCTAAATGGTGCATTTGTTTCGGATTAAAATCAAATTTTAATTTAAGTCAAAGTCAAACAATCAATATTAACCACATCTTTCATGTGTCCCACAACTTTTCAACCACACATTTCAAAAACTTCTATCACAATCTACTAAAAATCCAATTTTAATCCCCACCAAACACTCACTAGACGAATATTTTCTTAATTTAGGTAATTTGTGAATTAACTGTTAAATTAATTTCAATATAATAGAGTTTATTTATTTATTGCGGATTAATTTTTCCCATTATTTCAAATTGGGACCAAATTTTTTATATAATAAACATTACTAATTTATAGAGATTACGCCGCATATATTTACAATATAATTTTAATGAACGGACTTCATAACATCTTTACGTGAAAAATATCTTTTATTTATTTTTAAATTTTACCAAACATCCTCATAACCTTCCTCTAAAGTAATTATAAATTTGGAAAATTGAAATGAAATACAAATATCAATTGACAAATTTGTTAACATTGGTTCAAATTAAGCTATTAATAGAAACTATGTTCAAAATGTTTCTAGTAAAAGAGACAACAAAAAATCGAATTAAGCCCCTGTTTGGCTCAAATTATTTGGCCAAAAGTATAAAAATTCTTACCGTTATTTTCAAAAATTTTGAATTTGTGTGAGATAAAAAAGTTAAAGATGGTGGCTGATTTGATTGGCAACGGTGCATTTTTTTCTAGAAATGGAGCAAAAATGTGTAACAAACAAGCTGAAAATTTTATTTTAAATTAATTTATAATAGATTGAGTACATAAATATTTTCTTATCGTTAACATGACTAATGGGAATAAAAACTTGAAATGATGAACAAATAACAACTGAAATAATTCGGTGAGCAAATACTTCAATCAGTCTAAACAAGATGTCAACGGATCTTGTTTGAATGTTACACCATCCTCCGTTATCAATTTAGGAAGTAATTATTCACTTTATTAAAAGTAGGAAAACGAGACTAGAAGTTGAAAAAAAAACATTAATATTTAGAAACTATATACCATACATAGGAATGACCATAGACCCCCCTCCCCCCCGGAAGTTATTTTCAGTTAATAAATGCATTAACATGAATAAAACTCGACAAGCTCGTCTAAGGCTTCAGGCTGAGGATCAGCATTTTCCAGCATCCAAAGCAAATGCTCGAAAAGCACAACTTCACACCCGACCGTGATCGAGTCGTCAGTGGCTCCGGACCGCTCCGCCAGCTCCCGGAAGAGCGGGTTGTCCATGACGTTGGCGGTGATGAGATAGAGCCTCCGTGACTTGCCGACATAGACGGGGTGGAGTTCTTTTCCGGCGGCGGTTTCATCATCATCTAAGAAATTGTTGATGGAGGTGTCATTGGCGCGGCTGAGCTTGAAAGATTGCATTTTCTTTAGCATGGACTTGAGCTTGGTGAGTTTGCCTCCTTTTGCCATTGTGTATTGGAGCAGAAGTTTCTAAAGAAGAGAGCTTGATTCTTCAAGACGAAATGGAGGAGAAGAGTGGAATTTGGGGTATTTGGGAAATGAGAAAGAAGGTTCGTTATATATAGGGGTTTTGGTGTGGGTGGGTGGGGTGAGGGGAGTGGAGGAAGTAAAAATATATTTTATAGAAAATGCCCTTAAAACTACAATTTTCAAACCGTTTTCTATTTTCGATTTTTCAAAAAATTGAAAGCGCGTTCTCTTTCCTATTTTCGAAAACGCATTTTTGAAAATAAGTTGAAAATTTACAAAGAAAATCCGAAACGACAAATTTATCGTTTTGAGTGTTTTCAATTATAATCAAGCCAAAATTTTCAAAAACGCGTTTTGAGTATTTTCAAAACAATTTTTCAAAATACCAAAAAGAACACATTTTCAACAAACTCAAGATGAATACTCAAAATACAAAACCCAAAATGAATTCAAGTTTCTTATAGAATTCTCCGTATTGTGTAATTATAATTATATTCCGTTGTGGAAAAATTAGGGTGGCTCTCTAATCACATAATGTGTGTGGTATTGGCTTTCAACCTTCAACAATGAAGATATGAGATTTCAATGTATTTAAACATGACTCTTGATCTCATGTAATGAAAATCCACAATGTAAATATTAAAATGAGATGTGAAAGTCACGCTAAATCTTATAATTTGAGTCTCTACGTTAATATTTGACTATTTTGCCCTTTATCTTTAAGTCGCATGAAAGTTGCGAACAATTTTAATGTCTCAAATTAACAAATTTAAGAACCTCAATTTTGAATATTGAAAACCGAAACTGCACTTCTTGAAAGGTTAAGAAACCTACCTCCAATTTTCACAAATATATTTGAATTTATTTTGGTGTTGAAATTTTTAACACCACATTGAAATTAATAGGATAAATTATACTAGAATGTTTAAACACAAGTCATTATATTGTATTATATTTCAATTATTTCTAAGTCAAAGATTCTCGATCAACAAGTTGCAACGATTGTGATTGATCATAGGCGATAATCGACAATGGTTGTTGTAGTGGACAATGGCCTATGGTCTATGGCTACAATTGGCAAGTACTGTGTCTTGTGCTAGACTTTGATTGACGTACAATAAACACAATTATCTCGTGATGATATTATTATAGTTGTTCGTGGAAGTCATAAATATGTAGTTGATGGCCTATGTTATTTTTCCATCCTGGACAACTACTAATTGTACCAATTCAGCCATATTTCTACATCTTTGCCAATAGGTAACCTCTATGATCATTTAGTTATTATGTTACTAATTGTATCTTGTTGTTACTCTGGCAACTATTCATGAAAAATTCACAATTAGAACCGAGTCATGAATGGTGAAATATCTTATGAGTAATGCTATTCAACCCCACTTAGGTTACAACCCCAATTTAGATAGCGTATGATAGGTCACATTTCATTTATTTTATCATCTAGCGCCACCTAAACTGAAGTTATAATCCTAGTGGGACTACATAACATTATTCATATCTTATACATTTCTTTCAATATTTCAATCAAGTGTCGCTCTTCAATTGTTAATAGATTAAAAACAAAAAAATATTTAAAAGTCATTTTTACTTTACTTCAAAAGAAGATTTTTTTTTCTCGCCCTCTACAGCTCTCCTCAACCTCTTCCGCCATTTCGCGCGAGCCGCAAGAAACCCTTCCAAAATAAACCCTTGTTTGTCTATCATTATTCCAAAAAATTGTTTGGTACAGTAAAATTCTATACCACATATTCACCCAATAAAATATTCTGCACACAAACCAATAAATTTACTTGACTTTTCAATCACACATTCTCCAAAAAATACTATTCATTACTCTATTTTTCAACCAATAATGGGAGACAAACACACCCTAATTACTTATAGCGATAAGAAAGTATATACAAATACCAACACTTAAATTTTTTTTTCGTGGGGACCCATACATTCAAAGTCAAGCTCTTTGTTCCCATTCGCATTCAACAAGAAAATGAAGTTTGGTTCATTAATTAATTTCTGCTTCAACTTATTTCGAACCGAACATTATTATTGAAAGAGACAGACATGTGCAAAGAGAAAGTCTGCCATATTCTGAAGCTTATTTATTAATTATTCTTACTGAATTTCCACTTATTTTAATAAGAGATTAGTAACTTGTTAATTAAAAATAATTTACTTATTAATTAAAGATCAACAGGCAGTAACTACCAGAAGTTTTTCTTTTTCTTAATTCTTGTTGGTACAATAAAGAATTTACAGTTTAGCAACTACTGTATTTATCTATTATTTATGAAGATACAATTTTATTGAAGAATGTATGATTGAAAAAAGAGAAAAATATATTTTGGAAAAAATGGGGGATCAAACAAGAGCTTAAATTCAAATTATGTGCTCAAATGAGCCGTTATCTTATGGGGCAGGTTAAAAGTAAAATTCTATATCAATTAAAGATAAATATACAAATTAACATATGAGAAATAAACAAGAGAACTTGTTTTTATCCTTGTACAAGTAGAACAAGGAACTCTTCCAAATGTGATACTTCTTTAGTTACAAGTTTAGTAGGTTCGGCTGGACAATGTTAAAGGTAAAATCTGACACTAGTTAATTATAAAAATGTTAGTCAACACCCAAGGATTTGAGTTACTTTTTATAATAAGGTTAATATTTTAGCATGGGACTCTGTGTTTAAATATCGTATCATAGTCCAATAAAGTCAAACAAGCATTTGGATTCCAAAGTTAGTGCTTAAACGAGCCACATTTGCAGGACATGCTAAAGGTAAAATTTTATATAGATTAAGCATAAATATACATATCAATATATAAAGTTTTGAGCTACTCTTAACACTTCTAAGATAGAAAGCCATGTTTTGATACTCAAAAGATTTTAGAGTATTATTGATCCAATTTGTCCTAAATGAATAGAAAGAGTACAAGAGAATCAACCAAATTCAGTATAGTAAATAATAGATATACAACGCCATGTAATTTTTGAAATGAGAATTGTACGATGGTGTTGATTCAAAACAACGACGCTAGAGAACAAGTGCGTTGCACCTATAAAGCATCCCGGGTCCCTACACAAAATGCATGTTGAATTCTACAAGATTGGACAAACAATGGACATACATCCCAGTGATCTCACGTCTTTCTTTTCTATATTATTCTCTACATATTCAATTCAGTGTACCTCTCTTAATTTACTCAATCCAACAAAACTTGAAAAATGAGTAACTCTAAGAATACGCTTGTCCCCCCCCACCATAAGCATTTGTGTGGTCCTATTCAATTACAAGAAGCCAAATGCAAACAACAAAAACCCTAGAGCCATAACCAATGGTGGCATGCATTAAATCACTATTGTGTATCATAGGATAGGGAACAAAATGCATTGAGTCCATTACATTTTACGGTCAAATTACATATTGAAAGTGAAATAGACATGGCAATTCTTGGGCAGAACCATGTGACAAAACATGGACTTAACAAGAATTGATTCACGTTTGTATATATATTAATTCAAAGACGCCCATACTATCCCATGTGGAGCGATAAAATCGCCAAATTTTCTTACCATGTGAAGCCAAAATATGTGATTAAGAAAAAATGAAAAGTTTTAAAATAATGTATTTTGAGATAGTAATTTTTGGGAGAATGTGCAGTTAAGAAAGAAGGAAAAGTTGATTTACATGTAATGTTATTTTATTGAAAAATTTGATTGAAAAAAAGAAAGAGAAAAATATATTAAAATAAGTATATAACTAGTTTTATCGGTGGCAACATATATTGGATAAAAATATATGATCATATTGCTGATTGTTATTCTTTTTGTCCAATGCCGACATTCCTGTATCATGAATATGCGTAGAATGGATACATAGTGTAGTGTTTATATTTTGCGTATAATGAAAATGGGATATATGGGCCCAATTTTTATTTTATTTTTTATTATTTTTTTGTAGAATGCCTTTTGGAATAGTAAATTGATAGAAAATGTATGGTTAAAAAATAAAATTTTTTTTTGATTTGTTTGTAATACTATTTTATTGAAAAATGTGTGAGAAAAGAATATAGAGAAAAATGTATTTTAGAAAAAAAAGGAGAACAAACAAAGGTTTATATATGGGTAATTAGCATATAACGTCCCCACCTTTCACTATTATTGTGGAAAACAACTATACCTTTCATTTTTTGATATTTTCACCCTTAAGGTAATTGGCGCAAAACGTCCATACTTTTGCACGTTTTTGTGCAAAACGTCCGTTACTTACATTTTTGGGCGCAGAACGTCACTACCTTTATCTTTTCTTGAGCAAAACTTCTTTTTTGTCTCTTTTTGACCATTTTACCATTCTATTAAATAAAACAAATACAAAAGAAAAGAAAAATAAAGAATAAATTGCAATTATGGGTTCAAACTTTTAAAAAGATACAAATTAGTCACAAATATGAAAAAACTATCACCCCTAAGCCGCCACCTTTAAAGGCAAAATCCCAAACCTCCGATCACCTTGGTCGCCGGACCAACATACTACCTTGAACCCCTCATTGCCCTCTTCACAACCCACCTAACCACCAGCCCCAACTCTGGCAGATTTGACCGGAATCGAGCTTCAAATTTCACCGCATGAAATGAGGTCAAAAGTCTGAATAACGCCGTCCGGCCACCTTCCTGACCGGAACATACCACCGGCCAACTCCTGTACTCAGGATGACCTCGACCATGCAAACAATTTAGCCCAAACAGCAAGGATAAGATCTGAATTTCAAATTGAAAGCTGCCCGTCGCATTATCGTGATACCACACCAGTTTTCCTCCAATTCAGGCGCCGACGTGACGACCCATGGTGGCGGAACACCTGGGCTGGGTGTGCCATCATCGGCGCACCAAGCCTAGCCATGGGTCCCTTTCAATTTGGCTCCAATCATCGTCAATCTGGGTCTGAAATGTTCGCTGGTGCGAACTCGCGACTGGATTGTCTTTGCTTTGAAATTGGTGGTTGTTGGTTGCTTGTTGGAAGAATTTGTTTACATAGGTAGCTTCAACTTGATGAAGGGAGTCGACCATTGTTGGATTCTGGCTGGTTGGGTGGTCGGACGACGAGTTGTGGGTGTTTGACCGATTTCCAGGCTTCAATTTTTGAATTTGATTTTCGACCAAATTACAATGAGTTATGGGGATTTCTTGGTATGTAATTGTAGATGGTAATGAGGAGAACATGTTGGGACCAATATCCGACGGTTTGGCCGGAAAATGAGCTCATGTATTCGGCTGAAAAGGGGCAAGAGAGATTTTTTCTTTTTAATATTTTTATAAATTGTAGAAAGTTTAGGAGTAAGATTGCAATTTATTTTTTATTTTTCTTTTCTTTTCTTTTCTTTTTTGTTTTATTTAAATAGGAGGGTATATTAGTCATTTTATGTTAGAAATTGGTCAAAATGACGTTTTACACAAAAACGTGCCAATGTAGAGACGTTTTGCACAAAAAATGAAAGGTATGGACGTTTTGCACAAAAACGTGAAAATGTAGGGACGTTTTGCGCCAATTACCCTTCACCCTTATTTCCACCTTTCATTGCGCAAAATGTCATTTTCATTCATTTTTCCAATTAAAAATTGTAAAATGACTATTATCCCATTCTCTTTAAATAAAACAAAAGGAAAAAAGAAAAAAAATTAGTTGCAATCATAGTCCCAAATTTTTTTAAAGAGCGCAAATGAGTCCCAAACAAATTATTAAAAGGGCAATTAGCACATAAGTCTATACATTTCACTATTATTACAAAAAGCATCCATACTTTTTATTTTTTTGGTATTTTCACAATTGATTACGCAAATCATCATTTTTATTCATTTTCATCCAATTTCTCAATAAAAAACTGTGAAATGACAAATATAAGCTATTATTTAAATAAAAAATTAAACAATTAATTGCAACCATAGTTTCATTTTTTTAAATTGCAAACGAGTCCCCAATAAATTAATAAAAAATTATTTTTTTAATAAAAAAAGTGCAAACGAGTCCCAATTAAATTTATTTAAAAATTAAAAAAAATTAAAAAGTACAAATGAGTCCCAAATAAATTATTAAAGAATTAGAAATTAAAAAATATTTAAATGGGAGTGTATATTCATTATTTCACAGTTCTTTATTGAGAAATTGGATGAAAATGATGGTTTGAACAATCAAATGTATAATTAAGGGTGAAAATGCCAAAAAATGAAAGGTATGGACGTTTCTCGCAACAATGGTGAAAGATATGGACATTATGTACTAATTATCAGTTTAATAATTTATTAGTGATTGATTTGCACTTTAAAAAAAAAAAATTGGGATTATGATTGCAATTATTTTTTTATTTTTTCCTTTTGTTTTATTTAAAGATAAGGGTATAATAGTCATTTTACAATTTTTAATTGGAAAAATGAATGATAAGGATCTTTTGCGCAATGAAGGTTGGAAATAAAGGTGAAAATGCCAAAAAATGAAAGGTAGAGACGTTTTTCACAATAACAATGAAAGGTGTGGACGTTATGTGCTAATTAACCGTTTATATATCAAGTGTTATAGTAAATATTTCACCAACGTGGTTGTTTCATCAAAAAGTGCGTAGTCGATTCAGTATGCCCTTATAACACACACAAAACATTAGAAAGAACTTATGTACTGATATAGCAATATTTTCTAACCTACAATTTTCTAGTGCTTCGATTTTTTTGTAAAAGTATATATCTATGTGGAAGCTATCAAAAAATTAGGCTCTATTGTTAACAATTACGAGATAAGCTTAATAATAATAATGATGATGATGATGATGATGATGATCAGAAATGATTAGATATAAAATTTAGGAAATTTTGCAGGTCCCAAACCTTATAAAATAGTGCAGATTAGACTCATACCTTTAAATGATAGCATATACATCACAAATCCTTAAAAAAATATGCAGTCGAAAAACTTTTGGATAATATCCTTCCAAAAATTTAGTTGATCAAAAGTTAAGCATTTGACCATAATTTGATCAATTCTAGAAATGGCTAAATGATATTTTAACTTTGCAATAATTGAAACAACGAAAAATTGCATCGGAGGCCCCAAATTTTCTACGGTGTGCAGCGTGGTCTGAAACCTTCAAAAAATTTACGCTGAACCTTTAACGATTTTCATCCAAATATTTGTGACTTGAGGTTAGGTGGATTGGAAAGATGAATGTTTGTTTATCCACATATAGATTTTTGGATGAAAGTCGCTAGAAGTCATCATGACACATATTTATTTAGGGTTTATCCGGATGTACCGAAGGGGGGTGGGCCCCATGTTTTTTTTAAAAAATGTCGCTCGTGGTCTCCACTTCCAAATGTGAGTGGGGTGTAAAAGATTAGGTAAAAAATTATGTACATGTAGCATAACCCAAAAAATATATCTTGAAGTAGATCTTAGGGCCTGTTTGATAGGCCATTATTTTTCATGAAAAATGGAAAATAAATTCCAACTTTAACCGAAGGGGGGTGGGCCCCATGTTTTTTTTAAAAAATGTCGCTCGTGGTCTCCACTTCCAAATGTGAGTGGGGTGTAAAAGATTAGGTAAAAAATTATGTAGACGTAGCATAACCCATTTATTTAAGGCTTGGGATCACACTGCACATTTAGAAAGATTTGCAACCTACGATAGAAAATTTGCTTGTTTTTATTAATTAAAATTTAAAAGACAATTTTGCCATTTTTAAAATTGGTCAAATCATGGTCAAAAGCTTGACTTTGATCAACTAACGAATTTTTGGATAACAGCCATCCAGAGATCCTTCTACCACACATTTTTGAAATGTTTGAGACGTATTTGCTACGATTTAAAGGTTTGGAGTCTAATATGCACTTATTAAAAAGTTTGGAACCTTTGCTGCAAATTTTCGTAAAATTTATTTCTTACCTTCTAAATATCGTATTACGATTCAAACATGACATAAGCATACAAAGTCCTCCAATAGTTAAAACAAAAATGTCGAAAACGCTTTTAGATGCTTAACTATAATGCTCAAGATGTACACACTGAATTTTCCAAAGATCAAATTTCTCATGCTTTCTACACATGCAAGTGTTTTGACAAATACAATCAAAGGAGCCATTTCCTCAATAATAAATATGAATTATGAATAGAAAGAAAAACCCACACAGAATAATCTTGCCTAGATTGAACTTATAATCAGATCATTAGTCAATAATGTTTTGTGGGAAAACGTCAAAATTAAGATGATAATTATGCTTGTAAATTGAAATCAACTTGTACCAATGTCGGCGAATTGTTCCTTCTTTACAACAGTACCTGTCCTAGAATTAGAAAACATGAATTAATACTAAGGGAAAGTCTAAGCTATAACAATGAATAAAAAAAAATAAAAAATTATAATTTAATAAACAAAACTCCTAACAAATAAAATTACTTATATTTAAATTAATACAAGTTCTACTTTCTTTCACCTAGACTATACTTTTAGTTGTTTCTCATCTGAAAATTGGTTCAGAAAATATTTAATTCATAATTTGAATTTCTAAAATCCTTTTGGGGTGAGTCGCTCATTTTCTTTCTACTTCAAATTTTCATTATAATACATTTTCTTTAGCCATAAATGCGATTGCATGCAATAGAAAAGTAACTCTTACATGGATATTATCGTTTTTTTATTTAATTCATGATGGGGTTTTACTCTTAAAATGCTATGCTAAGTTAGTGGCTCATTTGAAAACATATAAAATCGAAGTACTTGTTTGAAGTTTTGTCGAATCAAATTACTCGTTTCAACTCTCAGTTCCTTGATATCATATAGAAGATACGATCTTAAAAAGTCAATCTTATTAAGAGAAATAGTCGAAATCTGCATTTAAAGAAGCGATCCAATTTGATTGTATACATGGACGAAATCGTCTCTCATTTTTTTTTTTTACCTTGAGTTCTTTAACTAATTAACGTAAGATGATCATAGGTGATTTTGGGTAAAATTTGATTTTAAATTTCATATTTAAATAACTTATTCCACCAACAACATACATGTGCATATTTATTATATAGGCATGCAGTCACTTTATTCCACTTACCAACTTGTCTTGTTATAACTTGTAGTTAATTTTCACAGTGGTTAGGTTCCGAGACGTGCTTAAGAGATTTAGAATATAACATCATGTAAGATTATGAGTGATTCTGTCATGTGTTTAGGGTCCCTAAGGCCTGTTATCTACTTGGTTGCATAAAATAAAATTTCCAGAAAATGACTTGCTAAAATAGATTGACAATTGCAAAACAGTAAGAGCAAAATGCATAAACAAGAGCAGAATTCGAAATAAGGATGTTCGAGGCGAGAACTAGGCTCTCCGTCCTTAAAACTT
>CAIGRM010155188.1:0-13096 GCA_903798335.1 Fraxinus albicans
ATCAATTCTCGTGGGAACGATACTCAAAATTTTACAATTTCCACTTTATTACTTGTCAACGAACCGTACACTTGCGGTGATATAATTTCAAACATATTTTCGTGAACAACCCCAACCTCAAGTTGATTTTTGAAAACATCGTTCCACCCTTTAACTGGTCGAATAAATTTTCTATTCTTAGGAGTGGGTATCTATTTTTGATAGTTAGATGATTCGACTCCCTATAGTCAATATAAATCCGCATACTCTCATCATTCTTCTTCATGAAAAGTACTGGAGTACCCTAAGGAGATACACTCGGTCGAATGAAACCTTTCTCCAGAAATTTCTCCAACTATAACTTCGATTCTTAGAGTTCTTTCGATGCATTCGGTGCGAGGACTTAGATGCCAGTGTTGCTCCAGAAACCAAATCAATTGTAAATTCCACTTGCCTATCTTGTAGAATGCTTGGTAGGTCTTCTGGGAATACGTCTACAAATTCTCGTACGATGTTAATATCATTAATAGTCATTTTTGTATGTTGGGAACCAATGATATTAACTAGGAATCCTTGACATGACTCTTTTCTCAACATTTTCTCCTCTTGTGTAGCTGACACAAGTCGTGGTAGAGACTTGAACTTTTCTCCAAAGAAACGAAACTCTTCCTCTCCTAGTCTGTGAAACAATACTTATTTGTCGTTACATCGAATGGTCGCATGATTAAGTCCTAACCAATCTATGCCTAAGATAACGTCGAAATCTTTCATCTCCAAAAGGTATTAGTCCGCTCGTAATATTTTCCCGTCAATCTCTAATTTCATAGCCTTAGTNAACCAATCTATGCCTAAGATAACGTCGAAATCTTTCATCTCCAAAAGGTATAAGTCTGCCCGTAATATTTCTTTGTCAATCTCTAATTTCATAGCCTTGGTCATCTAATTTGTGCAAAGAGTTTTTCCTGAAGGGATAGTAACCTCTAATTCATTATTCATTTTCACACATGCAAGGTTTGACTTAGCTACGAAGGATGCAGAGATAAAAGAGTTTGTAACTTTAGATTCAAAAAGTACAAAAGCAGGTACATCAGATACTAACAGAATACCTGTTTACAAATTTATAGTGTTAGACGTAGGGACCATGGGGCAAGGATAATACATGTAGTATTAGATAAAAAGAACATAAGTAGGCACGGAAAATGATAACAAAATACCTTCTATCACATTCGGATTCTGATTCAGTGCAAAGACTCGAGCTTTCCCATTTTTGTTCTTGTCCTAATCATCATCCTTCTTCTTTCGAGGCTCTGTACAGTTAAGAGTAATATGTCCTGGCTTACCACTTCAAAAGTACATGTTTTTCCCCAGTAAGCGTTCACCTCTGTAGAGTTTATTACATTTAGAACAAGGGATAACACTCCCACTCGTCTCACCGATACGAATCTCAGTACTTGGTCTTTTATTCTGTCAATTACGTCTGTCTTTGCTCTGATCGTTCCACTTTTTTTTTCCAAACAATTTCATGCCTTGCTGGGCATACTGTTGAAATGTAGTCCTCTGATATGAAATAGCATGAGCCTTCTCCAATGTATAATGATATGAAGTAAAATAATGAGATATAATGATGACGATGAACTCCGATCATAATCCATTTTCGAACCTCCTTATCTTCTTAACTTCTGTATCTAAAAAGTACGGAGCATACCTTGAGAGTTGCTCAAACTGCTTCTCGTAACCAGTAAGTGACATGTTTCCCTGTTTGAGCTGCAAAACTCTGATTTCTTAAAGTCTCTCAAAGCGTGTGGAAAGTATTTTGCCATCACTTCCTCCTTAAATTGCTCCCAAGTTAGGTTACGCTGCTGCTCTTTAGTCCTAGTACATGATTTCTTTTCATTCGGTACAACTGTGATTCCCTCTTCTTTGGCACAATTTGAACTAGGCCGATTCACGCACTATCTGATATAGGATAGATGATGCCTACATCTAAGAACTTCAATACCTTAGCCCGGACCACTTCTTTCATATTTGGATTTGACCTCTGCTGACTCTCTACACTAGGTCAAAAATTCTTCTCCATGAGAATCTTATGCATGCACAACGAAGGACTGGTCCCTTTGTTATTGCTATGGTCCATCATATTACTATTTTATTGTCCGTGAGTATACGAAGTAGTTTTTCTTCATCCACCTCGTTGATTGTGTTCGAGATAATCACTGGGTGAGTGCATGATTCTCCCAAATAAGCGTATTTGAGATGCGGTGGTAGTTGCTTGAGCTCCAGTTTAGGTTACTGTTGGATGGATGGTACAGAATATTTGGTTCTCGTTCCAAGTTCTTCAAAGTGCTATTTTCAAAAATATGGTGGGTTGGTTTCCAGAAACTGTGCACAAGTTTAACATTAAGGGAATCTGAATTTGTGGATTGAAAATGTACAATACATGCCTCGTAAGCATCTGAAGGATGTTGAAATAGAAATGTATCATGAACCACCTTATTAATTACATGAATTTTGAAACAACTGTCTGCCTCGGAAGGAAACTGCATCGCTTTGAAAACATTGAAGGAGATTTGTTCTTCACCCAGCCTCAAAATTAACTGCCCCTTCTAAACATGAATCAGTGCTCTGCCCATGCCCAAAAATGGTATGTCCAAGATTAGTGGAACATCCTTGTCATTTTCCATATCCAAGATGAGGAAATCAGTAGGGGAGATAAAATTTTCCACATTGATTAGCACATCCTTTATGATTCCCCTTGGGTGTGTCAGAGATCGGTCAGCCAATTACAATGTCATTGGTTGCTTTGGCTTTTCCTAATCCAAGTTTCCTAAAAATAGACAAAGGCAGTAAATTAATACTTGCGCCAAGATCACATAAAGCTTTTTCAAAATTAATTTCACCAATAGTGCAAGGAACAGTAAAACTCCCTGGATCCTTCAATTTTGGTGGAAGCTTTTTTTCTGAATTCTGGCACTGAATTCTTCTATTAACATTACCGTCTCATGCTCCTCCAGCTTGTGTTTGTTTGATAGAATGTCCTTCAAAAATTTAGCATAGCTCAGTATTTGGAATAGTGCATCGGCCTGTAGGATGATTATATAGAGCTTTCTGAACACTTCAAGAAATTTTTTGCATTGATGCTCCATCTTGTGCTTCCTCAACCATTGTGAGAATGAAATTGGTTGCTCATAAGGGCTCATCGAGTTATCTGGCAATTGCTGTGACATTGCTGGATTGTCTTTCAATGGTGTCTTCCTGGTGTTATCAACATGTTTTTCATTCTCTTCTTCAAAAGATTTAACTTGCTCTGTATTTACACTCGGTCGATTTACTTGTATTTCAGGTAGCTAAACTGTACTTCTTATAGTAATGTCTTGAACATGCTCCTTAGGATTCACTTTTGTATTTCTTGGTAATGCACCATGCACTCTTCATGTTATAGACGGAGCCAACTATCCCATTTGTGTCTCCAGATTCTTAATCGCTGTACCCTAATTTTGGAAGTTTGTTTCAGTCTTTCTCGTGAACTGATTTGTGGGCTCCACGATTTATCTATCTTTTTAATGAGCTTTGCAAACATATCTTCCAACTTAATGAAACTTCCCTTGAGCTCGATTGTGATTTTGATTGTGAATCGAATTTCCACCCCAAGAGAAATTTGGCTGATTTCTCGATCCCGAATTGTATGTTTTAGAATGATGGTTGTTGGGCTGACGTTGACCTATTGAACGTAATCCACATGTTTCATTCCTTATGTAAAGATGGGACATTCTACCGTGCCATGTTTTGCTTTACACTCCTCACAATTTGACTTTCTTGTGCCAAATTCATCGTCTGTGTGGGAGTCAATTTTTGCAGATAAAGCTGAGTAGGTATCTACCTCGTAGACTCCAACCGAATTCTTTGCATCTTCTCGATGTGAATACCACATGGCTGAAGTGCTGGCCATTCTTTCAAACAACTCCCAAGCTCCACTGATCGTTCTGGTGGTTAATGAGCCATTTGTGGATAAGTCAACCATGCTCCTAAAAGTTGGAAGCAATCCTGTGTAGAAAAAATAGATTTGTGATGCTTTTTCGAACCCATGTTGTGGACATTTTCTCAGCATGTTCTTAAATTTGTTCCATGCCTCATCAAATGATTCAGATTCATTCTGGCTGAATATTGATATCTCATGTCTCAATCTTGTAAACTTGGCTGGTGAGAAGAACTTCATACAGAATTTTTGAGCTAGATTGTTCCAAGTAGTGACACTTTCCACATGGAGTGAATCTAACCACTCAAGTACCTTATCAATAATTGCCACCGGGAGTGAATCAAGCCACTCAAGTGCATTATCCCGAAGAGTGTGTGGGAACAGTCTCAGTCTGATTACATCTTCGGATATCCCTTGGTATCTGAAATGTTGACACATATCTAAAAAGCGGAATACATGGGTATGTGGATTCTCATTGGCCATCTCATATAATTGATGCCCGTTTTGGAATAGTTGGATGACGTTTGTTTTTAGCTGAAAGTTTGGCTGTTCGAATGTAGGGTAGACAATGCTGGATTGACTTTGAACAATAAATGGTGCCGAAAAATCCCAAGAAGAGCATTTCCATCATATTGTGCCTCCGCATTAGCTGGAGCTGTAGGATTTACTATCGGGGCAATGAAAAGTTTGTTAAATCTCTAAATCTAGTGGAAGTAATTCACCGCCAACCGATCTTCACATGCAATACTTGAAGAAGCGAAAAATTTTAGCACTTAGCATAACCTAAGTAGACAAACTAAATAGGAAATAATATGTAAACTAAAATAAACAAGTTCGAATTAGTGTCTAAATAACAAAAATCAAACTAAAATTCAATCCCTGACAATAACGACAAAAAATTGTTCACAAAAATATGTTCATTTTGTAAATCACCACAAGTACATGGTTCGTTGACAAGTAATAAAGTGGAAATTGTAAAATTTCGAGTATCATCCCACGAGGATTGATTTTATTTGATTTCTATTATCGAGACCTTAACCAAATCTATTTAACTCAAGATGATTATCTGGATTTTATAATTAAACTATGATTACATGCAAATTAAACTAATGTTACTAGATGAATGCAAAAGTTTGAAGAAATTGATATATGAAAAATGCACTAGGATCCCAAATCACCAAGTAAGTTCACGTTTAACCTTTATTTCACAATTTGACAACACGATGATTTGGTTGAAGAATCAATGTTTCTAACCTATTTTAACAATCTCTCTTGAGTAGAATTGAACCTATTCTCGCATACGATTTGACAGTATTTCTATGACAACTGCAAATATATGAGAATGCATGATGTTTTGTAAACACTTAGAGAATCATGTAAAGTATAGCGGTATATTTTTATCCCCTATTGAACCCTACGATGATATATACCTTGTTGAATCTACTTCCTTCTTTCGAATACAAGAAATAGATCACCCATACTCACGTAATCACATACATTTAATTATGGAGACATTGACGTGTATATAAACCATTCAACATATAATATTCATGTCTTAACGTCAAAATTGCAAAATAAAGATTTAAACATTTGTATAGCAAGGATTATCATTTTCCTAGTACAATGAAAGTCTAGCCTAGCATGGATAACATAAAAGAACAAGAAAATTATTTCGGAGAAGACTTCTCCCAAAAACATGAATATAAATCTTGAAATCTTCAGTCTTTGAGTGAAATCCCTTGGTTTATGACTTTTTCCTTGCTATTCAATGATGTTTTCTCTCTAAAGCTATGTAACCCTCATTCCCAGAAGTTTTTAGGTTATATACATGACCTAAATCATGTTTCTATACGAGTTTGATTCAAAATAGGAAACCTAGATTCTCACCAAAATTTTCTTCTATACGGCCGCATAGAATCCTTCTATGCGGTCGCATAGAATGCCTTGTTCTCCCAGTTGAATTCCTTGAATGCTTCATTGCAGTCCCATCTACATTAAACTCTATGTGACCACATAGTGTTAAACATTTCCAATTTGTGGCAATTCAGTCCTTGAACCCTAATTATGCTCTTCTCAACCTCTTAAAATTGGTATCATTAAGCATTGTAATCGAATTGATGATAGCAGAGATATTAGCAGCAGAACCTAAAACTGAATTAGAGAATGATTAATTGAAAGAGCTCACAATCCTTAATAGGAAAATAATAATTTCAAATAATGGTATGGCTCATCATATGATATCTAGCACAACATCAATAGTTAGTCTTTGGACATAAATATTGACACGTGGAGTGATCAAACATTGACAATAGAGAAAGATGTCAATCAATAAACCTTTCTTTGGACCGATTTATTGATCACACGTTAAACCAAATAATCACCACATATTTATCATCACAGGTGTATGTGCAATTTGGCCAAATATTGACCTTTCTTTGGGCTGATCTAATATTCGCATGAATAACACACACAAACACCGTTTAATATTCTAAGTTAATTAATTTTCACAAGAAAGGTTACTTTGGCACAAGTTGCTTCAATTAACTCACTTTCGAATTTATACCTCTCAAAAGAGTCCTTTGTACCAAAATTTGAAGAAGAAAATCACCGATTTGCATATTTGATTTATTTTGAAACTTTAGAGGCCTAAGGGATAAAAATTCATAAATTTAGGGATCAAAAATTAATAAATGATGTAAAATCACCGAATTCAATGAGTTCCTTCCAAGCTTCACAAATTTCTTTAGCCTTCCATGGAGTTCTTGAGCCAAACTTGAGAGAAAATTGATAAGAGATGAATGGTAGGCGTTCTCCCCTTGAATTAGGTTTTCCAACTTGTATTTATAGCTTCATAAGATAATAACACAGATTGGAGTTGGGTCGGGCCGAAAAAAGTATAAAAATAGGTTTATTTCTCCCTTTCTTGGGACACGGCGCCATGGTGCCCAATATGGGCGCTGCTGCGCCACCTTCTCTGTTGAGTTGGGAACCACGGGAGCTAGCACCGTGGCACCCAACTCTCAATCCTTTTGTTTTCTGTTCTGCGCGTTATTTATTATTTTTGTCATCACTATTTCATCTGATATCCGATTGAGGTGATTAAAGATGCGTTAGAAAGCTAACTCAAAGATATACAACTATTCTTCGGATGTCAACTTCAAATTCGATCAAATACCATGCCAAAAAAAGGTCACAATATGAGACTGAAAACTGGTGCAAAACTTTTCAGCTTGTAAATTGATAGATGATAATGTTTTGGCTATGTTTCATCCCTCTGACTCCTTCCTTCATCTAATTGACCTCTAACGCTCTCAAATCTTCATCACAAGGTTAGAAACAAGTTTAGAGTATTTGTCCTTTAGTCCGTATACTTTCACTTTCTTCCATTGTGGTCCTTTTTCACTCTTTTCTTCAATCTTCCATCGTTTTCACCCATTTGCAACCTTAACCAAGATATAGAAGTACTTAGTGCATTTAGGTATCAAATAATCATAGAAACGCGAATATTAATGGGTGAAAAAGTAATAAATGTGCTATTATCAATTCTAATGGAGTCTGATTCCAAATATGTTATGTTGATTAAATTAGATTAGATAAGATAGGATTAGTTTTGATATTTTGATACAATTATAGTTTATTAGAATTTTGTTTCCTCTTCAACTTCTTTTAGTTTAATTACTCTATAAATAGAGGGATTTATTCAATGTAATACAAAACCAGAATATGAGAATAAAAATTGATTTCTCTTTGCAGTCAATTCTTCTATTCTTAGACTCCTTGCTTTCTGATTTTTCTCTTATTCGTTAACATATTATATGCTCCTACGTCCAGGGACGGACCTAGTACCCGGGTTCAGCCCGGGCGAACGTTGACCGATCAACGTCGTTGCCTCCAAATCCAATCTAGATTAACTTTCTCATTTTTATCTAATTCATCTTAGAATGACTAGACATTACATTTTATTGCACAATTTCAATTTGCAGTTAAAATTCATGATTTACCATCGAATATCACAGCCACGGGACCAAAATAATTCACAAAAATTAAAAAAATATAGCTTACACAATCAAAGATTCGAAAATAACTTACCGTTTTAGGCTTCACAAAATTTGGCTGAGTGCGGATTGCAGAGTACCTGATTATGCTACTTTGCTGCCAGAGACGTTTGTGACGACGGGCTGATTGCTGAGTAACAGAGTCTGCTGCGCCGGAGACGGGAGAGATTTGAGAAGGTGAGAATTCAGGAATTAGGGATTGATTTCAATCGATTTCACAATTTGGGAATTTAGGCTCGTATGTTATTTATTAATAAAAAAATTAAAGAATCTTTGATGCCTAAATTTTTGGTATTATTAGAAATCAACAGAAACTAAAGAGTCAAGTCCCAGTATTCATTTCAAAAAAAAAAACTCTAGCAGTCGCACGACCTGATGGCGGGGGCCTCCTCTTCGACTCCCTATCAAGGCGGTAGGGGGGAATGCGACCTATGCCTCTATGGTACAAACTTTCCTTCAACCTGTCCCGAAGATGAAGTTCGAAATGAGATAGGCAAACGAGAATGAGTTTCACTTTTCTAAGGCCAAACTGGAGCAGACGGCCTCTCCTTTCCGGTATTCTGTGGTTCTGAAATTTTTGAGGAGACCTTCCCTGGATCTGATACGGAGTTTCATTAAGGCGCGTTGGGGTATCAAAGGTTTCTACTCAGTTAGTAACATGCAACTCCCACATAATGTTTACATCCATTTAGCATCAGAAGAAGATTTTGCCATTGCGTGTGCTAAAGAATCTTTAGTGGTATACCCTACAGACTTGTTATATGGTCTCCAGATTTCGATGAAGATAAAGACTCCTCACTGGTACTTGCCTGGGTATTTCTCCTTGGGCTTTATCCCCACTTTTATCACGAATCTATGTTACATATTATCACAGGTGCCTTTGGTCGGTTCTTGAAGAGGGATAATTTCACAGCTTGTGCATCATACACAGATAGGACACGTGTCTGTGTGGAGATTGATGTTTCTAAACCTTTGGTAAATTCATTTTGGTTCGGCATCCCTTTCCACCCATCTAACTGACATCAGGAAATTGTTTATGAAAAACTACCATTGTTCTGTCAATTCTGTAGGGCTACGGGTCACGTAGAGAAGGCTTGTCATAAGAAGAAACAGACTGAAGAAATCCATATCCTAGAAATTATTCACCCTAAGAAGATTTGGCAGAAAAAGGATAATGTATGTGATTTAAAAGAACTGGCGCAGGAAAGTGAGCCCATTACAGCGAAACCAGAAAAATGAAAAACAATTTTGAAATGGGACATCTTGATCCCTTCGGCCTCAACTTTATTTGGTTGCAATGATGGAAGATTGTTACCAACCTGGATAATCTGGAAGAGTCCATCCTTATGGAGAAATACTAATAACGTAACAGACACAAACTAGAAGGCAAATGCTTTAGATAATAGTATATAAAATGTTGAATGTCTCGTGGCTGATAGCAATCGAAATAATGATGGTTCAGTGGAATTAAATACGGTACAGAAGGATAATAAATTGGAGCAGGCTATTGTGAGGGACGATCATGATGCCACCCAAGAATTGTTAGTTATGGACATTATGGATAATATTGCGGACCTTGTAATCAGAGAAGAACCTCTCCCCCACGCCTCACCGAATACGGTTATTTTACACAAAGGGAAAACAACAATGGAAGCACAGATTTCTTCTAACGGTGAGTATAAAAATGAATTGCCTGAGTTAGATGTCTTAAATTATGACACAACTATATCAGATCAGCCACGGCTAAAAAAAAGGAAGGGAAAATGGTCGGAAAAAAGTGACACTGGGTATTACCACGAGATCCAAAAAATCTTATTAATGACGAACATTATTGTAGGGAAGTGGTATCTTCAAAAAGTATATTATTGGGTCTGAATAAAAAATATAATCTTTCTATGTTAGTTATCATTGAACCTTTTATTTTCGCTGAGAAAATTGTCCTTTGGGCTCATCGTTTAAGATGCCCACACTATGTATCAAACACCGGGATAGGAGGAAAAATTTGGATGTTCTGGAATAATGAATTGACTTTTATAATTAGAAGCATATCAGCGCAAGAGATCTCTGGAGGGGTCTATCTGGATATTCTAGGGTGTTCTGCTCTTTTGTTTACATGCCAATTATTGTCAGAGATGAAGAAGGGAATTATGGGAGCAACTATCTAGCTTAGATATTGGTAACGCAGGTTGGCTAATAGGAGGAGATTTCAATATTATTCGTTCTTATGATGAGAAACTTGGTGGCTTGGCCACTTCTTCTATTACAATATGGGAGTTTACCAATTTCATTCACGATTCAGGCTTGATGGATATCCCTTTCAATGGACCAAAACTATCATGGTTCAATGGGCGACAGGGGACCCGACGAATATGGGCTCGCCTAGACCGCTTCTTGGTGAATCAAAATTTAAAAAAAAAATTAAATCAATTTCCATCACATACTTTATCTTATTTGGAACGTACATCTTCGGATCATTGCCCGACGGTTTTGCGGTGCAAAAATAATTTGACTTCGACGTGCCCCAGACCATTCAGGTTTCTTACAATGTGGTGCTCTCATAATGGATTTCTGCCCCTGGTGAAACAAACTTGGGAAATTCATGTGACTGGTTCTCCAATGGTGTGTCTCGTACGCAAACTGCGGACCTTAAAAGTAGCTTTAAAATCCTGGAATGTTGAGGTGTTTGGAAGGGTGCAACAGGAAATAGGAGTGTTTGAAAATAACTAGATTCAACTGGAACATTCTTTGTTGGAAAGCTTTTCCTTGGAAACTGAAAATCATCTTTTGCGGTGTTGAAATCAATATGCAATCTGGCTCGAAAGAGAGGAAGCTTTATGGAGACAGAAATCACGCATTAAATGGCTTAAGGAGGGTGACGACAAGACAAAGTTTTTTCATGCTTCGGTTAAAAATAAAACAAAGAGCCAAATTTTAGAATGCATGACCCTTGAAGATGGATGTGAGTTAAAGTCATCGGAAGAAATACACGAGGGGGCAGTACAATTTTATCAAAATATCTTCTCTGTTTCACCTATATCCATGGATTCTAATAGGCTTTAACTCTTGCAGCCAGTTATTAATGATGAGGAGAATATGGCACTATGTAAACCACCTATATTGGAGGAGATAAAAGCACTTTGGTCTATCCCCAAAGACAGCAGCCCTGGACTTGATGGATTTAGTGCGAGTTTCTTTATCAATGCTTGGGATATTGTCCAATTGGATCTTCTAGCCATGGCCACTGAATTTTTTGGGGGATGGCCTCCAAATTATGCCTTGGGGGCTACTAATATTTTTCTTATTCCTAAGGTCGCCTCTCCAAACAGTTTTGCAAAGTTTCAGCCTATTAGTCTTTGCTCGATGGTATACAAAATTCTAGCCAAAATTATGGTTGCGAGAATGGCCCCGTTACTTGACAGAATAATTTCTCGAGACCAGTCTGCATTTATTCAAGGGAGGAGTATTTTTGATAATATATCTATTACTCAGGATATGGTCCATAGTCTTCATAAGAAGGTGAGAGGTAGAAACACGTTACTAAAGATCGACATGGCCAAAGCATACGATAGAGTCAATTGGCGATTTCTTCTGGAGTGTTTAAGGAGGCTGGGTTTTTCAGACCAGTGGAGAAATCTTTTTTTTATTGCATTTCTTCTCCATATTACTCTATCATGCTTAATGGCAAAACACGAGGTTTTTTCAAGCCATCAAGAGGTTTACGTCAAGGCGATCTATTGTCACCATATTTGTTTATTTTGGGGCAGGAGCTCTTGTCAAGAATGATCAACCAATCTTTTCAAAGAAATCTCGTCTAACATTTTCATTCTGGAGGCATTTTGGTTAGTTATTTATTTTATGCCGATGATTTGCTTATTTTCACCAATGGGCGGAAAAATTCGATATTTAATCTTCTTGATATTATTAAAAGTTATGAAATGATGTCAGGACAACAGGCAAATCCCTTAAAATCTTGTATGTTCTTTTCCAAACATACCACTGCTAAAAAGAAATTATTGACTGTTTCGGGATTTAAAGAAGGAGGATTACCTTGTACATACCTGGGTGTCCCTCTCTATAATGGAAGATTATTGAAGACTATGTTTGAACCTATGTTGGCTAAAATACAGAAGAAGCTAGCTGGTTGGAAGGGCCGACTTCTCTCTTTTTGGGGAAAATTTACCTTGATCAAACATGTTTTGAGCAGTATGCCTATCCATATGCTTTCGGTCATAAATATGCCTAAAGGTATTCACAATGAACTAAACCATATTTTGTCATCTTTTCTCTGGCATACAGCTGATGGCTCTAAGAAAAGGAAATGGGTTTCCTAGAGGAAAATCTGTTATCCTGAGGAATGGGGTAGTTTGGGTATTCGAGATTTTGGCAAGGTGCAACAAGTATTATTTATGAGATTTGCATGGAAATTGATGGTCGGGAATTCCTTTTGGGCCGATTATTTCCGTTCTAAATATATGAAGAACGAACTTGTAGCTTTGTTGAAAAGTTATCCCACTCATTCTTGTTTTTGGAAAGGGTGATCTCGATTTTGCCTATTGTGTTACAAAACACATTTTGTCGTGTTTGAGATGGATCTTGTAACTTCTAGTATGATAACTGGTGGGGTCCCAAAGTCTCGCCGAAGTAAGCTTGGAAGTAAGGAAACCATAGTTAAAAATCAAAGATCTGATGGGAGTAAATGGTAAGTGGATTGGAAGTCGCCTTAGGGAGTTAATGGGTGAAAATCAAGCTACTGCACTTGAATGTTGACACCTTAAACTCTATGACAACCAGGATCAATATAAATGGAAGCTCAATAAAGACAGCTCTTTCTCCACTAAAATATCATTAGCATTAATTCGAAAAAAGGGGACAACTTGTCCGTGGAAAAGATGGTTGTGGCAACAACATGTACCTCAAAGAAATTCATTTATTTCATGTAGAGCCCTTCAACAATGTTTACCAGTAGATGAGGTGGTCCAAAATGTTGGGATTCTTCTGGACTCTAAATGCAAATGTTGTGCTTAACCTTTGGTAGAAACCATTGATCACCTGTTATGTACAGGAGAATTGGCAAAGAAAGTCTGGGTTT
>CAIGRM010155216.1:0-11973 GCA_903798335.1 Fraxinus albicans
TATTATTATTATTATTATTTTTAAGTTGTTTTCTCCATTTTAAGCTCTTTTTCAAGTCCAATACCAATTTTCAATTCCCAATGAACTTTCAAAATAGAACTTCCACTTGACATAGGGCTCCAATAGTATTCTAAACTAAATTCTTATTGACGTGCACTTCAATTAGAATTTTTCAATTACTTCAACAAGGAATTCGGGTTACACCCAAATTCTAACAACAGTGCTGGTAAAGATCTGTTCTCTAGGAGGTTGAATAAATATATTGCTTAGGTAATGTTGGAAGGTATATATCAGAAAGACCCTTAACTCCATGACCTTTGTTGAGATGTAAAAATATTAGAGGGTTATTTATGTCTTTTTCCTTTCTTCCTTTCTGTTTGGTAGTTAGGATTCTATAAATACTTTTCCCCATTTCCATTGTAAGTGTGAAATTGATTTTTTTTTTTACCACAAACGAATTCTCTCTTCCCGCCAATTTGCTCTCCTTCAATCTGGAGTGTTGTTTGCATTTTAACATGGTATCAGAGCCATTAGCTCCTTCCATCTGCAAATCCATTTTCTTCTTCTTCTAAATTCAACCTATCGTCGATGGCGAATGAATCAAGCGTTCGTGTGGAGGCACAAAATCAATTCGAGCAGATGAATTCGTTTATGGAGTCGTCAGCTGAAGATTCAGTTGGAGGAGATGTAGTCTCCATGGTTAATCGCTTGATTAGTGATCCAAGCAGCCCATACTACCTTCATTGTGGGGATAATACAGGGATGCAGCTGATTTCAGTTATTTTTACAGAGGAAAATTATGCCACATGGAGTCGAGCAGCTACTATGGCACTCAGTGTGAAGAATAAAGAAGGTTTTATTGATGGATCTATTGTAAAACCTTCTCAAGATGATCCTCTATCTACGGGTTGGAGAAGATGCAACCATGTGGTTTCTTCTTAGATTATCAATTCAATTTCTAAGGAGCTTTATCCTAGTGTTATGCATAAGGATTCAGCTAGAAAGGGAATGGCCCTAGGATCTATGAATTGAAGAAACAAATTGCTTCGATTTTTCAGGCGAACAACTCTATAAATTCCTATTTTAATAAGCTGAAAGGACTTTGGGAGTAATTAGAAAACTACAGACCTGGAGTTGAAAATACTGAGTACAAGCGTGAGGATCAAATTATGCAATTTCTCATGGGATTGGATGATCAGTTTGCTGGTGTTAGAGGTTAAATTTTATTGATGGATCCATTGCCTACACTTAATAAAGCTTTTGCTCTTGTTGTACAAGATGAAAGGCAAAAGGAGATTGTTACTAATAGGTAGGGAACTCATGATGTTGCTGCTTTCACCAGCAGAGTCATACAGAGGCCTTTTCATCAGAGGTTTAATTTTCCTAATCCTTCTTAGAGGAGAGAAATGCCTGTTTGTAGTCACTGTGGGATGCATGTCCATATTAAAGGCAAATGTTGCAAGATTATTGGTTATCCTCCTAATCACAGATCTAGTTTCAATTTGTCTACTGGTAGAGGAAAACCTTCTGTTGCCAATGCTGTAGGACAAAGTTCTCATGGTCCAATACCTAATGGTGATGCCTCAGGGATAGTGAATTCCCTTTCACAACTTACTATCACTCTTACTTAATGCCAGCAGATATTGTTAATGTTGATGCCTCAATTACAGAATCAGACAACTCAACATCCGGATATGAGCTCGCCTACCACTGTAGATCCTGACACTTTTGCTTTCTCAGGTAATCAATTTCAGTTTAATAATACATCAGTATTAAATACGTGGATCATAGATACTGGTACTTCAGAACATATGGTGCATTCAGTCAAGTGTCTGGCTACTATGACTGCTGTCATTGGTGCTTCTGTGAAGTTACCTAATGGTGATTCTGTTGCTGTTACTCACATTGGACAAGTAAAGTTATCTCCTACTTTATGCCTGAAAAATGTGCTTGTTGTACCATCTTTTTAGTTCAATTTGATATCTGTTAGTAAACAGATCCTTCAGCATCAGTGTTATCTGATGTTTTTCTATGATTGTTGTCTTATTCAGGATCCTTCAACATGGAATATGATTGGGGTAGGCAAACTTGAGCATGGACTATATCGTTTTCAATAACCACAGTTCACCAACAAAGTTTAGTCCTCACTTCACCATCAACTCAAATCTGTTCCTGATACTTTCAACATCAATAAACCTGCTGTCATTCCTACTTCTGTTATACATTCCAGGTTTCCTTTTGATTGTAATAAGTCCATTTCTACTTTCAATACCATTGATGGTAGCGATATCAAAATGAATATTAATTTCTGGCATTGTCGTTTGGGGCATCTGCCTACTTCCAAACTCTCTCTTTTAAGTAAATCTATTCCTAATGTTGATATCAAAAAGGATCTATATTGTATTTTCTGTCCATTAGCCAAATAGCACAGGCTACCATTTCCTACTAGTGACTCTAAAGCATCTAAACCTTTTGAAATCATTTATTGTGACATTTGGGGGCCCTATTCTGTCAGTTACTTAAATGGATCAAAATACTTTCTAACTATTGTCGATGATTATAGTAAGATGACATGGACCTATCTCATGAGGAACAAGTCTCAAACTAGACGTCTCATTCAATCTTTGTATCAACTCATTCAGACTCATTTTCAAAGCAATATAAAAACCATCAGATCTAATAATGGTTTGGAGCTAAGTTTTGTCGAAACACTACAGCAAAATGGTGTGGTCGAACAAAAGCACTAGCACTTGCTCAATGTTGCTCGATCTCTAAGATTTCAAGCCAACTTACCTCATCATTTTTGGGAAGACTGCACTCTCACAGCTACATACATCATAAACAGAACACCTACCAATCTTCTTGCTAACAAAACACCTTATGAAATCCTATTTCAGAAACCACCCTTCTATAACCATCTAAAGGTCTTTGGGTGCCTACGCTATGCTTCCACTTTGAAAAGGGACAGAACTAAGTTTGATCCCAGGTCTGCCCCCTGCATTTTCCTTGGTTACCCTTTTGGAATGAAAGCTTATAAGCTTTATAATCTCAGGACCCGTATGGTCTTTGTTTCCAGAGATGTTTCATTTTATGAAAATATCTTTCCTTTCTACCATCCTACTTTCCTTAGTCTTTTGTCCAAGTCTGACAGTTGTGTTAAACCCAATTCTATGTTATTTCCTATAAGATCCCATCCACATATGGATGAATCTTCTCCAGCACCTATCTCAGATAATACTGACCATTATATGCATCCTGTCTTAAATACCCCTGATCATTCTATTCCTCATGATCCTCAGCCATTATCTTCTCCTTCTCCTTTTATTTCTCCCACTGAGGAAGCCATCACTACCTCTTCTGCAGATCAACCTTTATCTCACATAATACCTACAAGAAAATCAACTAGAGTCAAACGTGCTCCCTTATATTTGAAAGCTTACCATTACAGTCTCATATCTCAGGTGTCTCCTCAATCAGATTCCATGAAAAAGGGTAATGAATCTGGCAAGCAATACCTCATTGAAGATTATTTGGGTTATGCTCTGTTATCTCCTCATCACAGAAATTATGCCTTGACTTTGTCCACTGCTTTTGAGCCCAAAACCTTCACTGAGGCCTCTCAACATCCTGATTGGATTGCAGCTATGGATGCTGAGTATAATGCATTAGTTTCTAACCATACCTGGGATGTTACAAAATTCCCAAACCACAAGACTCATGTTGCCTACAAGTGGGTCTTCAAGGTTAGCGTGTGCTGATACAAGGAGATCTATTACAGGGTATTGTGTCTTTTTGGGCAACTCTCTAGTATCATGGAAGTCAAAGAAGCAACACACCATCTCAAGGTCTTCAGCTGAGGTTGAATATAGATCTATGGCTGCAGTAGTTTGTGAATTTACATGGCTGAAAAACATATTAATTAATCTACAGGTTGTTCGTAATAGGCCTTCCTTGTTGTTCTGTGATAATCAATCTGCTATACACATTGCAAGTAATCCCATTTTCCATGAAAGAACCAAACACATAGAAACCGATTGTCATTTGGTGAGGGACAAGGTTCAGGCTGATGAAATCAAGATGCTGCATACGGTTTCTTAGCTTCAGTTGGCAGACTTACTGACCGAATCTTTGTCTAGAACAAGACTTGCTTTTCTTCTTAGAAACATGGGAGTGTTAAACATACATTTGCCATCTTGAGGGGGAGTGTTGAGATGTAAAAATATTAGAGGGTTATTTATGTCTTTTTCCTTTCTTCCTTTCTGTTTGGTAGTTAGGATTCTATAAATACTTTTCCCCCTTTCCATTTTAAGTGTGAAATTGGTTTTTTTATCATAAATAAATTCTCTCTTCCCGCCAATTTGCTCTCCTTCAATCTGGAGTGTTGTTTGCATTTTAACCACCTTCATCTACTACAAAATCTTTTATATCCCCCGAGTTAGATAGAATTTTTAAAAGTGCTGGAGCCATAAGTGTTACTGAGCATAACATAAATTAGAAATTGAAATAAGTTGATTTGATGGTGGATTATGTTCAGTGAACGGATTTGATTTAGTTTTAGCCTCAGCTTGATTCATACTTTAACCTCATGATTCCATGTTCATAGTCCGAAATAGATCAGTGAACTCTCGAGTTTTACATTAATCAAGGTCTCCATAAATCCACCTTACATCTTGGAAATATTTTAACATATATGTTTTTGTTTAGATGATTGGATAATAATATGGAATTCTTAGCTCCTGTTTCTATATGTGGCTTTTATATATTCGCCTGTACTATATATCACTATTTTGTGTAATTGGAGAGCACTTTAGAGCATAATTTAGTTTTGCATTCAATCTGTTAATGACTATCAATGTTCATCATACACTTTAAAACAATTCTACCCACCACATTAAGAAATATAAAAAAAATCTATAATTTTTCTATATTGTTTCTAAATCTGCCATGTTAATGGTAAAAAATATTTTTCTTCGTATTTTGAATCATTAATGATGAAAAATTATTTGTGTTTATTTTCGGCCTAATTTTTTGTTGTACTGTTTCTGAATTGAATAGAAAGTTTTTATTATTAGTTAAAATATCTTGTACAATGAGTGTTAGATAATAGAGCTTTCTTCAATTCAAATTGCAACAAGGTAAGTTCGTAAATTGAAGTACCACATCATCAAGTTGTTTGACAGTATTCGTCATTATGTTATAAACAAGTGGTTTACTTTGGTTCGTGGTTTGATGTATCTATGTGTTTATATATGTGAGTATATAACTAGCTATTTATAGTATTGTTGTCAACTTACTGGATTCCATGTAACTTATATCATAAATGGAGGAGACTGGAACTTGTGTGTACAAATGATAGTGTGCTGCATGCATCTTTTAGCCTAGTTAACTGAATAAATTTATAAATTTCATAATTGTTCTTTTACATTGTTATGTTAACATATTTTTGTGTGTCATATTCATTGGAGGGTTATATATAGCGGCTACACTATGGATAGAAATTGGATACATAATCCCGATAGAACTAGTGCTAAATATTTGTCTGAGATTGAGGAATTTGTTAGAGTTGCAAGCAATCATGTCAATAATCGAGATCATGCACGGGATGTCATGCAATTACACTAAATGGAATTATCATGGTGAACGATTGGGGGCGACGTTAGGTTCTTCCACCACTAACTTGTTTTGCATTTGAGTGATGACATTAATTGTGACAATGATCAAGTAATGGATATAATAAATGATATGTACCCACACGTCTTGCACCATCAAGAGCAAAATGTTTCAGAAGAAGATGAAGTATTACTTGATGATGATACATTGGGAGATAATCAGACGTCGAAGATGCATTGGCAAGAGATAGATAAGTACGAATGAATAGATTTTTCAAAACTGAGATTTATATGAATTTTTATCTTCCACTTTTTGGGTCAGGGTAAGATGAACACAATTAGTTTGGTTGTGCAGATCATCAGTAAAGTATGCTTATTTATGTTTCTCAATTGGAATATAAAAACAAACTATTATTGAAAAAGCTATGACTAGAACAGATTATGCATTAATGAATGTTGTTGAAGCTTGAAAGATAGATTTACGATGTAGCTTACTAGCATTAGGCCTGATGTATTTTTTCTTGCTTGAACTCGACCTAAGTAGACGATGTCCACGTGAGTTTAGCTCAAACACACCATAAGGTAGGTTGTTTCCTCTCCTGAAATTTCATTCCCTTTGGGACCTAGGCCCGAGGTATTGCAATTCTGCTAATGTAAATGATATTCGAACAATCAATAGGGAATATATATGATGGTGAAATTGCTTGATGAATTGAAACAGAAGAACTAGACACAGATATAGGTGTGATGATGCCAGAAATTCCTAATCCGATGAGATGATAAATCCAATTGTTTCTATATTTTTTGAATATGAAGAACATCACACATCTCATACCTTTTGGTGAAGTTGGTGAGATTTTTCTATGGTCTCTCTTACCCAAAATTTCACTCTTTATCATTCATTTTTTTCTTTTTTTTTTTTAGTCAAAATCTTTTGATTTTTGAGTGTTTAGTTAAGAGATTATTGATCTGTGGCTAATAGGGTTGGATGTGGGTTGGGTTGGGTTGGTTTGAAGTCTAACCCAAACCCAACCCAACATATTTGGTTTGACAATAATTCAAATCGAAGCCAATCCATTCACAGTTGAAACCCAACCCAATCCAAACGGACCAAACTGAGGTTGGTTTCTGTTGGGTTGATTGCAGTGATAGTACCAAACATTTGGTAATAGTTGCACGAACAATACCAAACATTTTTTAAGATATGCTTAAAAAATGCCAAAGCTTTTACATATTTCCTAATTGTCTGTACCTGACATTCGATGAATACAATTTAAAAACCTAATGAAAACACGGTATTGTGCAAGGAATTCAACTTCAACAGTCCAGAACAATATATGTGAATTCCTCCAAAAAACCCTCTTCATTTTCATCATCTTTCTCATGATCTATAGAATCTACTTTCACATCAGATACATGGTTTTCTTGCTCAACATGATGATATGTTTTAGTGTCAATACGTTTGTTCAGTTTGACCTTAAATAGTATTTATATCTGCAGTGAAGTTAGCCTCAGATTGCTCCGGTTCACCATGTTGCACCTTAGATTTACAAACATACACATATTATTTTCACTAGACTGCACCTCTGATTCACCATGTTCCACCAGCTTGCACCTTTGATTCACTATGCTGCACATCAGGTTCAACAACCTGTACCTCCGATTCAACAGACTGCACATCAGTTTCACCAGCATGCACCTCAGGTAAGTTTGCCTCAAAACCACCATTAAAATCCACACCTACCATTGTTCAGCCCTAGTTAAATCAACCTCTATTTTCCCAACCTCTGCCTCTATTTTACGAACATTAGTTTTAGCAAGATCAGTTGCTTCATCTGCTTCCATGTCATCTACTTCGTCAACTATGTACAAGTCATCACCTTCAAATGAATGATAAATCTCAATAGCTTAGCATGGTTGCTTCTCATCTACTAGTTCATGATGCATTCTAGATTTTTGAACATTGACCAACTCCTCACCATCTTACAATCAACCACAGAAACATCTTTATGTTCTATTTCATCCCATGGAAACTTCAAAACCTCAACTACAGGCAAGAATTACAATTTAGCCATCATATTTTCACAAAACAACTTCACTATATTAATGAAATTTGAATCTTTAACCAACCAGAATGATGCTTCACTTAATCTCTTTTTTTCCATCATGTACATATATCTGATTCTACCAGAATATCCTAACATCTTCATGACATT
The DNA here is from genome assembly GCA_903798335.1 of Fraxinus albicans. Classification (NCBI taxonomy): domain Eukaryota; kingdom Viridiplantae; phylum Streptophyta; class Magnoliopsida; order Lamiales; family Oleaceae; genus Fraxinus; species Fraxinus albicans. Next base: position 7,826 of record CAIGRM010155216.1, read on the forward strand.
TGTCTAGAAGAAATCTGTTGAAAAAATTAGGGTCGTATAGTCTAGATAACTTATTTTACCTTGCATGTACACAAGATTTCTCATCTTTCCAAATAAAATTCCACTATAATATAGGCGTATGCTAAAATACTTTATATTTTTCCCTGAAAACATGAAAAAAAAAGCCCTAACCCTTTTTAGTTCAAGCAATGCATATATACAGAACAAACTATTACATAGTATATTAACTCCTAAGTTATCAAATCACTCAACATTTTCCAGTACATGAAGACAATCTATACGCACGACTTGTAATCGCAGTGTTTCATACCGTAAATTGGAAAAAAAAATGGAGTACACTTACTATATATAGGTTAGGGAAGAGAGCCTCAGATATGGGTTGCAAAGGAAAGAATATTAATTTTTTTCATTTTTGGGGTCAACTAACGATTTTGGTAATCAAATAGCCGGAAACTATCAATTTGGACTGGACCTGTGATTTTTTAAAGGTTTGGTACCTCAGGTGGCACAAATGAAAGGTTTGGACAAAGTCTGTAACTAAATGAAAATTTGGTACCTTGACTGTAATTTTCGTTAATTAGAGGATAACCCTTGTTAACTATTTAGTTTCATCAATCATTACTAAATTGTAATTAAATTCATAACTTTTGGTAGCGGATTCAAATATTAAAATTTGGGTCATTACACACGATCTCCTTCATGAGACATCATGCTCTCAGATACCACAACAAAATGATGTCACCGAGAGGAAAAATTGGCACATTTTAGAAATGGCTATTGTTTTACTCCTTGGAGCACATGTGCTAAGTTACCATTGGGGAGATGTTGTAACTACTGCAGTATTTTATAAACCATATGCTTTCGAATGTTTTACATTTTAAAACTCCCCTACAAATCCTCTATAACTCATATTTCTCCGCCCGCCGTATTGATGCTCCCTCTTAGAATTTTTCGGTATGTTGCTTTCGTCCATCTTCACAAGAATCTGCGCTCCAAGCTAAATCAGTGTATAGTACCAAAGAATGAACATACAGAATTGGCAAGTGCAATACCCTGAAAATGAAGAAATAGAAAATAAAGAGGTTGAAAATGAAGAACTCGAAAGTAGAGTAATTACAAATACTAAATCCCCTTAATCTTGAGTACCTAACGGCACTTCTCTTGGAATATCTCTAGGTAAATATTCCCACTACATCCTCACATACTCATGTTGTAAATTTTCCTACTGATTATGTTTTGCCTTTCAGACAGAACTGTGGAAATCACCGAATAGATACTCAATGGATGAGGAATAAAGAAAGTCGAAGTATTTAATTGTAAATTACGTGTCCACTCAAAATCTATCTGAGCCTCTTAAGACTTTTACTCAAACATTATCATCCTACCATATTCCTAATAGTATCGAAGAGGCATAATCAGATTCAAAGTGGGCACAAACACTACAAGAAGAGTTGGGAGATTTACAGAAACATAATACCTGGAAGTTAGTTCCACAATTGGAAGGGAAGAAGATAGTGGGATGCAAAAAAATATTCTATATAAAATATAAAGTTGATCGATACAAGGCGATGCTCGTAGGAAAGGGATTTACTCAGATGTATGGCATAAATTATTTGGAAACATTCTCACCAATAGCAAAACTAAATCTTATGAGTGTTTTATTGTCTCTTGCAACAAATTTTGATTGGCCACTACACCACCTTGACGTGAAAAATACCTTTCTCCATGGAAATCTTGAAGAGAAGATATATATGGCCTTTCCGCTAGGGTATACAATATCATCAGAGACCGAAATTGGTTGTAAATTGGAGTGGGAGTTGTATTGGTTGAAACAATTACCCCTGGCGTAGTTTGGTCGACGTAGTTTAGCTATGAGAAAGTATGGTTTATTGCTAAAGCAACTCTGACCATACTCTCTTCCTAAAACACTAAGAAGGCATGGTGACAACCTTAATAGTCTCCGTAGAAGACATGATAATTACGTGAGGAGATCTCCAGGCTACAAGGGCAATTGTCTACTGAATTTGAAATGAAGAACCTGGGAAGACTTAAATACTTTTGCGAATAGAGGTGGCGGGGTCACGAAAAGGAATATTTCTCTCCCAACAATAATATATGTTGAATTTATTGTTAGAAGTGAGACTATTGGAGTACAAACCCATGGATACTCCAATAGCCGAAAAACCATAGCCTTAGGGAATATTCAGGCCAAGTGCCCACTGATAAAGGAAGGTACCAAAGATTAGTAGGTAAGCTTATCTACCATTCCTATAGTAAGCTAACTTATGCATTGTCCTAGTGAAAACCATATGGGTGCAATAGTACAAATCCTCTGCTATCTAAAGTTATCACCTAGAAAAATGATAATGTTCTCCAAGAATGACCATTTGAATATTGAAGGATACACAGATGCAGACTAAACATGAAATATCTTGGATAGAAAATCTACTTCAAGCTACTTTACATTTGCAGGAGACTAGTTACATGGAGGAGCAAAACACAGAAGATAGTAGCTTTGTCCAGTGCTGAAGCTGAGTTCCGAGGTATGGCTAAAGGACTCTGTGAGCTTTTTTGGCTTAGAAGATTACTAACAGAGGTTAGTTTTGCTCTTGGTTCTGAATAAGTTTGTCATGTGATAACAAGGCTACCATTGACATATCCCATAACCTAGTCCAACACGATCGTACCAAGCATGTAGATGTGGATCAACATTTCATCAAACAGAACCTAAATGGAAATATCATTAAGTTACAATTTATCATGTCCGAAGACCAGTTGTCGGACATACTTACAAAGATAATTTTCCAATAAAAACTTCTATAATTCACTTGATAAGTTGAGTATAGAGATAGCTACACAACTACTTAAGAGGGGAGTGTTGGTGTGAGTAATTACAATAGCAAGTTATAGACACCTTAGCTATAGGAATCATTGTATTCAATGGTCAACCATGATTTTAGTTGTAGATATTGTACAAGCTAAAAATAGCTTCCTTCAAAAATTATTATTTTGACATCCTGGACTGAAAATTGACTCAACAAGCTCCGTATACTAAGGCTAAGCCTAATTTGTAATTTATATGTCACTATAAAAGTGATGCTTAACACACTTTGAGATCCCGAGTTTAGGATAAACTTTGAATGAACCAAAGATATTAGCTATGATGCACTTGTTATTGACCATATTGATATTTGAGCTTAAATGGTAAACCAAATAGAGATTTAAGCTCTATACATGATTGGATGTACATGTCATGCACCATTAAATTGATAAAACATTATTGTTCATGTATATTATGCTTTGTAATGTAAATCAAGATAAGGTTGAGGGATGCCCTAGAAATACTTAGAAGATCTAATTGAGATATGTTGGACTTTGTTATTTCTCTTGGAAGTTGTAAGGACAATTTCACAACTGAAGCGCAAATAAAAAAGATTACAGAACAACATCGCACGAATCAAGAAATGGATTCTTATTGCATTTTAAGCTCAGAAGAAATCATTGTACCCTTTTGTACAAAGCAACAGCCAAAACACCCGAATCCTTAATCTAAACCACACCAGTTACTCAACAGCTCGAAGACAAACTCACGGCCAAAACCGGACTGCCTCTCTCTCGCACAACCAACCACAAAGACAACTAATCACCAAGATTAAAGGATTAAAACCAGTAGTTAAAATCCATCTCAAGATTCACTAAGAAAAAAGAGAAAAGAACACGAAGAACTTGAAGCACAAAGGATAGCCAAAAGTTTCCAGAGATGTGCGAGAGAGAGAGAGAGAAAGAGAGAATGAAAAAATTCCACTCCAGTTGATATGTATGAGAGACCAAGTTAAAGGCCACCAAATCAGCCCATTTATCAAACGGACCAAAGGAGATCAAATGAGTATTGGATTGGGCCAGGGTTTAGGCCAGTTGCTTTGAGTTATCGAGCAATGGTCATTTAATTTTTTTCCAATAATATGGGCCGAACCCAATGGTTTCATCATTGCCCAAAGTTAGAAAGCTAATGTCAATTATGGCATCACATTCCAACAAATCTCCCTCTTGATGCCAATACCATAAACCACCAAACACATTAGTGTTTAATAACACTAACACCAAGAAGGTCACCACATGCAGAAACACAAAATTCACCCAAAATCAAT
>CAIGRM010155227.1:0-17248 GCA_903798335.1 Fraxinus albicans
AAGGTATATTTATGTAGTATTATTTTAAATGTTAAAAAATTTAATTATAGTACGGAACCGAACGGAACCGAATAGAACCGAACCGAACCGAACCGAAACCGAAACCGAAAGGTTCCAAAATTATATTTGGAACCGACGGTTCCATTTACTAAATACCCGAAAATTTCTGGAATCGAAAAAAACCGAACCGAACCGACCCGCGCCCACCCCTAATTCCAACTAAAATGACCAATTCTGTCTAAGTCATGAAAAAATCAAGAATTTAAAAGTTCCGATCAACCTTTAGAAAAAGAAAAGTCCGTCTTCGAAAATTGATAACTAGTTTACCTCAAAAAATGAAAAAGAAAAAACAAAATTGAGGATGAGTTTGTAATAGTCCCTAAAGATTAGAGATTAAATGTGCAATCTTTCCCAATTGCAACTCTGCGATTCACCCTCACGGCTGAGCCTAATGCCTCCCATCCCACCCCTACCCCAATCACAACAAGGGGTGGAAAGTGGAGCAAGTAGCTCCCAATTCGGCTTGAGCTCGACTTGCGAGTTGGGCTAACTCAGCTCGCTTAGGTAATAGCATTTCAATGGCGATGGCATATGCCATCAAGAAATAAAAAATGACAGTTCTGCTAAATTTACGATTTCGAGTTTTTAAATAGGTATTCTTTGGAATGAAATTTCATCATAAATTTGCAGTTCAATTTCCAACATTCTCTTCTATATAATCTCTGTTAAGGGATATATTTCCCATATCGATAAATGATGTTGACATAAATCAATTAATAAAGATCTTGAACTACTCTTCTTAAAAAGATTGACCTTTTAAGATAGAACCTCAAATCTTAACATGGTATCATAGTCCATTATGCTCCGACGAGCTATTCGATCCCATTAAGACTCTAAAATGAGCACGTAGATTTCAAGATTCGTCTGCTCAAATGAGCCACCATCTTGTGATGGCGTGTTAAAGGATATATATCCCACATCGATAAATGATATTGACATAGTCCAATTAATAAAGATTTTGGGCTACTCCAATCTTAACTATTTAGCTCTCAGCTATTTAGTAGTATAATTTTGCAACTATCAATCTCCTAATTCTGCAACTAATATCACTCAGATAAATTTTTTACGACTAATATTTTTGTTGATGCATTATTTTACCTAATTTACATAATGGCTAGCTAATTATCATATTATAGGAACGAAGATAGTTTTCAAATATCAGATGCAAAGGCTAGTTGTGTTGCGGCATCCGACGAGAGGAAAAATAATTAAAGTTATTCTTTCTGAATTACGAAGATAGTATTTCTTCAAATTTTGATGCTGTGTTTTATGTTTGTTCTGATCGATACGTATATTTTAGTTGCATTATATCTTGATGATAATAATTTGACTCTCGTTAAAAAATATTTATTGTTAAACATATTACAACGAATGAATCTACCAGTCACTTTGCACAAATAATTCTACATTCTTTACAAAATTTTAATTTATTAATAAAATATTTAGTGTATCTTGTATAAGATGTGTGGCTCACGATACTATTTTACAAACTTTATAGAAGTCAGTATTTTCTTTTGTTGTGATAATATGTTTAAATATAATTATGTCAGTCAATGATAAAATTTGGTGCTAATGTATTGGAAAGTATCTAGGTAAATTAGGGATTGCAAAAACAAAAAATTTGGAGGCATAAACGTTGGTTTCACCGTAATTTTCCTTATATTCCTCAAAATATTATTAAATAGATTTTAATTTAATTTTCTTCACGTGGATTTTGAAAGAAATTATAATAGTTTAAGAGCTTTGATTCGTTACAGAAACGAGATAACAACTTTTTTGTAATTAATTATAAATGATACTATTAATTGATGATGAGCAGAACATATATAGTTTGTTTTATAATTTGTTAAACATATTTTCGTAATCAATGAAATGTGAATTCCCTTTTTGTTGGAAAAATGAGTATGTGGTTGACTTTGACATGAGTTTTGAGCGGGACCCGTTGGCTATTTTGGAATATAAAGATTGATTTGTGTTCACCTCCGTGAGTACATTGCAATCATATATTTACTTGCCAAAATTAATGTTTGGGTGAATGAGAAATTGAAACTCAAAGTATGCTAATTAAAAGGATTTGTTTCGGTAGGAAAACTAAAAATGTGTTTGTCCCACATAGGAAGTTGATGAAAACAAAAACCACTTTAAATATGGTTGCACTTTAAAAGGGTATAATCATGTGTAGCATAAATGCTCTCTCCATGTGCATTCGCAGGAGGGGTATAAATTGCGGACTGAAATAGGCTTTGGACCTTGAACTCGTATGCGAGCGCGACCTTAGGAGCAAAATTGGCCCCTTAGGAGTGTCCACGTTTTGTTACATTTTTGTTTTATTCAATTAACTTTTTATTGTCTGAAACTGTTAAAACTCCTATGGTAATTGCCATTAAGTGAATGGACAAGTTACATTCTCCAAAGCCAAGTCTTTATCTATCTCGTTTCCACTTTTCAAAAATACACACAAATTCATCCGAAAATACACGGAAAAAAACTGTCTGCATACATTTTAATTTTTGTTTGAGTCTTGGAGGTGGTATTATTCGGATACTAAATCAATTCGTCGAAGTAGTATCTGTAATTCTTAAAATCTACTAGTTTTACAGTTGTATCCTGGAAAATAGATGCTCGATTTAAACCTCAAGTACAAACGGTGCGAGGGTGAATATGTTTTAAGGAAACTGTGTGTAACACAGGTCTCGAGTTAAAAGTTTTACTATTTAATTCATTTTTTTTAATTACTTGTTTGTAACTCATTTTTGCACATTGATATTTTGTCGTTCTCTTTGAATTACTTTTTTTCTCTTCCTGTAATTAACAAATCATTGAATCTAAAATCATTGAATCTGCCAGATTATTAAATCTGTTATATATAGGGTGTTTGACACCCATTTTGGAGAAGAATAAATTCTGAAATAGTGATTGATAAGAAGAATGTGTGGTTAAAAAGTAAGAAAAATTTTTTAGTTTATGTGTAATATTATTTTATTAATAGAATGTGTGGATGAAATGAAGAAAGAGAAAAAGAATGGAAAGAGAATGGATGTCAAACAGGGGCATAATTGAATCTTTTATATTCAAAGTTATATGCAAAAACGGTATGTGGAAATCCAGTGTTTAAATTCATTGTATAACAGGAAAACTTCATGCACTCCTATTGGCATTTATTATATATTTATAAAAATGGTCAAATAAAATATTATCACAAACCAGAAGTTCGTTGATCCAAATAATTTTATACTTGGCTTGATCAACTTGGACATCCATGAGCTATAATGATACGTCGAATAATAAACAACTCACATGGACATCCTTTGAAAAAACAGAAGATTATTTTACCTAATGATTATCCATGTGTAGCTTGTTTGTAAAGCAAGTTAGTCATTAGACTTTCGGTTACAAAGATCAATATTGAATCTCCAACTTTCTCGAAAATGATTCATGGAGATATATGTAGACCGATATACCCAGCATATGGACTATTTCGTTATTTTATTGTATTAATTGATTCTTCTACTAGATGGTCACATATTTGTCTACTTTCCACTAGGAATATAGCTTTTGTTAGACTACTAGTTTAAATCATAAAATTACGAGTGCAATTCCCCGATTACTCAATCAAGACTATTCGTCTTGATAATGCTGGTGAATTTATATCACAAGCATTCGATGATTATTGTATGTCAATTGGGATTGTTGTTGAACATTTGATTGATCATGTCTATACAAAAAATGTGGGTTTTGATTCATCACCTATTATTAGATATCTTAAAGCTTTAACAACATGTTTTGCAGATTGTCATTTTGATGAAATAACTTTCCCAACTTTGGAAGAGAAAAAACCACTTCCTGATAAATATGGTAAAATTTCTTGGAATGATGCAACCCTAACTTACTTTGATCCCCACAACAATCATTCTGAGCAAGTTGTTGAAAAAATTATTCATTTGCATAGAGTTGCAAATCAATTACCAGATGTATTTGTTGACACAAGAAAAATAAAAAATTCATTTATACCAGCAGAAAATATCCAACCAAAAATTGATGTCCACACAGGACAATTTGTTGTAGCAAATGAATCACAAATATGTAAGAAGCATAGTTGACCAATTGGTTCAAAGGACTCTGTATCTCGAAAAATGAAAGTATAAGGGAAAAATCAACCAAAAACTTAAGAAAAAGTAACATTAAAAAAGATTGATCAATTAAATATTGAAAATATGGTTCCTGAAAAACAACAAGTGTCCAAAAATACTAGATTTTAATAAATTATACGATATCTCATAAATTATGGAAAAGAAATAATGTTATTATAGAAAATATTTTCACCTTTAACATGACTCTTGATATTATGCAAAATGAGGATCATGAACCATAGTCTATTAAAAACTATCAACATAGAAATGATTGGCCAAAATGGAAAGAAGCTATACATGAGGAATTGAATTTCTTAAATAAATGAAAAGTGTTTGGATTTGTAGTTCAAACACTAGAAAATGAAATCCTTGTTGGATACAAATAAGTTTTTATACGAAAGAGAAGTGAAAATAATGAAATTACAAAATACAAAGTCCGACTTGTAGCTCAATGTTTCTCACAAAGACCAGGAATTGATTATGAGGAAGTGTATTCTCACGTAATGGACACCATCACTTTTATATTCTTAATTAGTTTAATGTGTTACAAAGGCTCGAAATGGTCCTTATGGATGTAGTAACAGCTTATTTGTATGATTCACTAGATATTGACGTATGTATGAAAGTCCATGAAGGATTCAAAATGCGAGGAACAAATTATACATGTCGAGAACCATATTCTAAATTAAATTGCATAGATTATTATATGGATTGAAACAATCCGGACGCATGTGGTATAATCGCCTCATCGAATATTTGTTGAAAGAAGGCTATAAAAATGACAAAGTCTGTACATACATTTTCATAAAGAAAACAAATATTGGATTTGCAATTGTGGCAGTTTATTTTGATAATTTAAATTTAATTGGAACTTCTAAAGAACTCAACAAAACTGCAAATTATTTTAAAAATGAATTTGAGATGAAATATTTAGGAAAAATCAAATTCAGTCTTCGGTTGCAGATTGAATATTTTCCAAAAGAATTATTTGTTCATCAATATACATATATAGAAAAAGTCTTAAAATACTTTTATATGGATAATTTACATCAATTGGCATCATCTATGGTTATTCGATCACTTGATATGAAAAAAGATCATTTTCGTCAATTTGAAAATGGAGAAAAGGTTTTTGGTCCTGAAATACCATATCTCAATGCAATTGGAGCATTAACTTATCTTGTAAATTGTACTCGACCAAACATACCTTTTTCTATAAATATCTTTGCAAGATATAGCTCTGCACCAACACAAAGACATTGAAATGGTGTTAAACATATTTTTCGTTGCCTAAAGGGAACTATTGATTTTAGATTATTTTATTCTCAAAAGTCGGGATCTACTTTAGTGGGATATGCAAATGTAGGTTATCTTTCTGACCAACATAAAGCTAAATAAAAAAAGAATACTTGTTTACACATGGAGGAACGGCTATATCATGGAGATCTGTGATGTAATCCATAACAACAATATCCTCAAATCATTCTGAAATTATTACAATCTATGGAGCATGTCGAGAATGTGTATGGTTGAAAAATATGACCTATCATATCCAAGCATCATGTAGATTAAGTTCAACAAAAGATAGTCCAACAATTTTATATGAACACAATGCTACTTGTATTGCACAACTCAAAAGAGGTTATGTCAAATGTGATAGGACGAATCATATTTTTTCCACAATTCTTTCACGGGCATGAGCTTCAGAAGAATGGCATCATCAATGTTCAATAAATTCGATCAATGACAATGTGGCCGATTTATTTATAAAAACACTGCCAACATCTACATTCAAGAAATTGGTTCACAAGATTGGAATGCGTAGACTCAAAAATTTTCATTAATCAACATCAGGTGGAGTAGCTGTACTATTTTTCTTTCACGTAGGTTTTATCCCATTAGGTTTTCCTAACAAGATTTTAATGAGACATTATTTATCTTTAATACTCCAAAATGATTGTACTCTTTTTCCTTCGTTTGATTTTCTTTGTTCTATTGGATTTTTATCGAGTGAGATTTTAACGAGAAAAATATTTTATAATGTGTCATTCAAGGGGGAGTGTTGTAAATTGTAAGTTTATTAGTGAATGACAATTGTACCCTTACAGCCGCAAAAATTATTACCATTACATTAGTTTATATAGGACTTTGGTTTTCACTATAATAGACACAAGTCTATTAAGTTTTATTCTCTCTTTTTACAACAAGAATCGAGAGGCAATAATCAGGGTTAAAGAGCAAGAAGTCAAAATCAAGAACTTGCAGCTGATCTTCAAGATTCAAAAGTAATGGATGAAGGTATATTCTGCATTAGTGATTTGACGTGGAGATCTTGGCAATAAAGATAAAAGATTCATAAAGTTTTTAAGTTTTAGATTCAACAAGTGGTATTAGAATCAATTCATGTTAAACCATTGAGATTTGAAAAAGAATTTTAGGGATGAAGTTCGTACTTTGGATTCTTCAACATTAGGATGAGAATTTTATCTTTAAATTTCGAATTTTGGATTTTTTGGACAAATTTCGATTTTACAGAACTGTTATGGCATTGCTCTAGCATTTGAGCCTAAGAGCATGGGCATCGATTCTCACCTACCGTTGCTCGCCTAGCGCTTGAGCGACGTACTATCTGGTGTAGATCGTGAATTTTCGGGAAAAAATTTCAAGTGACAATCAAATTCAAATTTTGGTGCCATTAATTTCATTCGAATGTCTAATATTCTAAAATAGATTGATTGCAACATGTTACCAAAATTACATCTTTTGTCTAAATTAATTTGTTTGGAATATTGAGATGGTTGTGTGTATGTAATTCATGCGGATATTGACCGGCTCAAATGAATGTAAATATCTGGTCAAACTACATTTACACCTGTAGTAATAAATATGTGACAATTAAAAAATTTTTTTGTGAATAATAAGTTATTATCAATATTTGATTACTACATTAAGAGTGTCACTTATAAGTTTGTATTTATGTCAAAAGACTAAATGTCAATGTCATACTCGATCTCTTGTGATGGTGTCTATTATTATTTAAATTTATTGACTGTTTAATATGGATTCTCGTGTGACCGTATTTCTTTATTTTTGTTCTCTAGTTAATTAATACTTCTGCTTCTTCAATATCTGCCAACGTCAACTTAATTCATGTGCTTAATAGAACGAACTTTAAGGACTAGAAAGAGAACGTTTGGATTGTTCTTGGCTACATAAACTTAGACATTGAATTAAGGACGAACAACATGTTGTACTTACGGATAAAAGTTTCACTGATGAAAAATGAGACTTTGATAAGTGAGATCGTTCAAACCTCATGAGTCTTATGATCATGAAGTTTGGAATTCCAGAATCATTTAAAGGAAATTGAAAAATGCTTTGCAAAATGTTATGGGTATCGGTTCTTTATCAATGTATAATAATCTATATTTGCTTAATACGGTTGTCTTTTTTGATGAAACATTGCATGTGAATTCACGTGGTATTAAACGTAAATTAACCAAGAAAATTCCACTTGATTATGGTATAAATGATTAGGTCACATCTTTCAAAAGATAATCGAAAAGCTTGCGTTAGAAGGGATTCTTGATCCCCTTAATTTTTCAAATTTTAATGTTTAATTACATTAAGGGGAAACGAGCAAATATGAGGTGATTAAGTGCCAATAGAATTTTAGACGTCTTAGAACTAATACAAATGGTTATTTGTGGGTCATTCCCTTCGACTTCTTGGAATGGTCAACAATCATTTATTACATTCATAGACGAATTTTTTGTTATGACTACCTGTATTTCATTCATGAAAAATCTCACTTACTGGACATGTCCAAGGCCTACAATGCTGAGATTGAAAATTGACTCAGGAAAAGAATAAAACAAGTAAATTTGACTGTGGTAGTAAATATTATGACAGATTTGACAAATTTATGAGAACGATGTCCATGCCTTTTGCTAAATTTCTAGAGGAACGTGGAATTGTCCCACAGTACATCATATCGGTCCCCTAAAATGAATGGTATTGCTAAGAGACGAAACGGAACACTTGAGGATATGGTGAGTATGACTAGTCATTCCACCATACCGAAATCTTTTTGGGGAGAAGCATTAAAGACTATAGTTTATATTCTCAATAGAGTTCTAAATAAAACAACTGTTCAAACCCTTATGAGCTTTAAGCAGGCAAGAAGCTTAGTCTGAAGATTTGGTGTTGTCGAGTTGAGGCAAGGCCCTATAGGCTTAATGAAAAAGAAATTGGACTCCAGAACTGTCAGTTGCTATTCATTGGATACTTTAAGAGGTTTAGGAGTTACAAATTTTATGATCCCACTATAAGGTGAATTTTCAAAATGAGAAATGTCTAATTCTTTGAGAATGTAGAGTTTGCTCCTGGAGGGAGATAAGATTAGGGATTTTGTCTTTTAGGAGGAATATGTAACTATCCATTTTGTTACAATTGACAATGATCAGGATCATGGATAAGTTTTTGCTCCAGATCTTGTTCAAAATCAAGACAATATTCCAAAACTCCCTATACACAATCAAGAGATTGTTCCAAAAGAACAAACTTAACAACCTCAAGAACAAATGCAACGGAGATTCAATAGAGAAAGGAAAAATGCAATTTCGTATGACTTTATAGTATTTCTCCAAGAAAATGATGATGCAATTCAATTGATGGAAAAAGATCCAATCAACTTTTATCAAGCCATAGAAAGGAATTTCTCAAAAGTGGATTGATGTCATGAATGAAAAGATAAAGTCCATGAAAGATAATTATGTTTGGGAACTCATCTCATTGCCTGAAGGTATTCCGTTGGTTGTAAATGGGTATTTAAAATAAGACCGGTTGAGTTAATGATTATGTATGTACAAATTCAGTGGGAGTAAGTATATTTTTTTGATATTGTATCTCGTTGAAATGCTGTTTGCTTGCAACGATATATACTTATTGCACGAAACTAAGTTATTTCTAGCAAAAAAATTGAAATAAAAGATCTTGGTAACGCTTATTTTATATTAGAAACACAGATACACCAGACCGTTCTTTAGTATTCTTAACTTATCACAAAAGATCTATATTGGTAAGGTACTTACGGAATTTGGGATACATAATTGTAAATTAGGTGATGCCCCTATTGCTAAGGGAGATAAGTCCATTCTCAATCAATGCCCTAAGAATGACCTTAAAGAAAAGGAAATGCAAAAAAATTTCTATACTTCAACAGTTGGGAGTTTAATGTATGCTTAGACTTACGCACGTTTGAAAATAGGCTTTATTGTTGAAATACAAGACAAATATTTAAATAACATTGGGATGGAACATTGAAAATCAGCTAAGTAGGTTATGTGGTATCTACAGATAACAAACGATTTCAAGCTCACATATAAGAAATCAGACCAATTGGAGATCATACATATTCTGATTATGATTTTGGTGGATGTTAAACTAATCGGAGATCCACATATAGCTATGTGTTCCTCCTCGATGTAGGAGCTATATCATGTAAGAATGCTAAGTAGACACTCATAGCTTCTTCAACCATAGCTGGGGAGTTTATAGTATGATATGAGACATCTAATCAGGGAATATGGCTGTGAAATTTTCTCATTAGGTTACACATTTTGGATGAAATTGAAAGACCACTTAAGTTATAAATTAGCAGTGTTGTATTCAAACAACAATAGGAGTTCGACAAAGTCTAAGTTTATAGACATTAAGTTCCTAATTGTTAAGGAAAGAGTTCAGAGTGGCCAAGTTACTGTTAAACATATTGGTACAAACTCCATGATAGCGGATCCAATTACTAAATAGCTATCACCCAAGATCTTTTACGAGTATACAACTCTCATGGGTGTTGTATGTTTTGATATTATGCTAGTTTAGTGGGAGTTTATATTTTTTATGTTGTCTAGACACTTTTTGTTTATGGATATTCAAGTTATTTCAGAAATAAAGTATTTCATTTTTTTTCTCTGATTTAAGTATTTTGGCTTGATCTTATTAAAGAATAAAGTATAACCAATTGAAAATAGGCATATTTGGATCGCAATGTATGTAATTTTCATGTTACACATCCATACTTGATCTACATCATTTGATTATGTTGATATACGTGATTATTGATGAGTTTAGTTATGATACTTGCAACGAAGACCACCTTTTCCTATATTGACATAATCAATGGACAAGACCACCTTTTCCTATATTGACATAATCAATGGACAAGATTATTCGGAAATGTTTTGGCTATGATAGCAACTGTTTTGAGCTCATAAGGTTTTGCACATTTATAAGGTAATACATATGGTCCAAGTGGGAGATTGTTTGAAAATATTAATTTGTCATGTGGGCCTATATATGTAATTAATTGTGTATTAAAAGCTATCTTAAGATAAAACCCAAAATTAAAGTGGTCTAATAAAAAATTAAAGTTATTGGGTTTTGGGCATTTAAATAGAGTATAAGCCTAATTATGTCTAGAGACTAGATTTCTTCGTATTGTATTTCATGATGGGCGTAATTTCCCATTCTGTGTCAATCCATTAACACAAGAATAACAAGAGAAAACATATTGAAGAGGAAGGTTTAGAACCTGCAACAAATCAAGAAACAATAATCAAGATTAAAGAGAAAGAAGTCAAAATCAAGAACTTGCAGTTGATCTTCAAGATTAAAAAACAATGAATCAAGGTATGTTCCAATTATCTTGATGATTTGACGTGGAGATCTTGACAATAAAGATAGAAGATTCATAAAGTTTTTAAGTTTTAGATCCAACTAAGTTCTCTAGCCACTTAATAAGTGTATTTGGCAATTATTTTATCACTTTCACCACGCTACATCAGTTGGTATCAGAGCCTCGTTCGTTCCTGATAGTTTTCGTGGAATTCAATGACAAAAGTTATGATGTAATAATGATAATCTTTTTGTTCCTTTCGATCCAAAGAAGTCAATGGAAATACATATGGATGAGGACTATGATGGTCCGCCAATTTTTAACAAAGAAGTTCAAGAATCTTTAAATTTCAGTTATTAAGATCCTCTAATTTTTACGAAGAAATTTTGTGGATTTGGATGATAGTTACGATGGATACTTGATATTCAATGAAAAAATTGAAGAATGTATGCATTTGTTTGATGACGTTACAAAGATCTATTTTCTATGAAGAGCCTGATGTTAACGTCTCTCATGGGTGGTCCAAAGAAATGATGGTTGGTTTTGCCACACAAAAGAGTCGGTAGATCTTGAGATGTTTGCTATAGTTCGAATTTTGTTCGAAAAGTTTTCTTTTGTGTGTCTTGCAAATTTACCAAATAAATTATCATTATTACAAGTTTTTAGGTGATAACACGGTACAAGATTTCTGGAGAGTGATGAAGATTGAATATGGATGGTTTTATTTAATTTAAAAAATTTTATCCATGTATTGAATTGTATTTTAGTTTATAATTAATTTAGTCTTTAATTAGTATTGTGACTCCTAATTTTCATAATTTTAATCAGATAAGATTTTATTCCATTTTGAGTTAGTCGCTATCTTTGATTTTATCATTATCTAGAGTTAGACATTATATAGAAGTTTAGTTATTATCTAGATTTTATGTATTACTTTAAATACGAGTTATAAGCTTTATGACAATGAAATTGAGTGGAATTTAAGTTGAAATTTAAATTGTACAGATTTCTCCAATTTCTTAGATTCTCGTATTTAATATTTAAATGCCAACAAGTCCGATTCTCTGTATTCGTGTGCCAATCAACGAGTTTGATGTCTAGATTTCGGGTATTCTTAGGAATTAATAGAAATTAGAAGATGGTCATTTTCTGTATTTGTTTGGAATCAACGAAATTTTGATAGCGTGTTCGTCAATTATTTTATGGCTTATGTCGTTCTACATCAGTTTTGCTGCTACATGTTTAATGTTTTTCTTAAATGTTCCATAAAGAAAATAATGCCAATTCAATAAGCCCAATTCACAAGAATAAAAATATAGTCACTGTTCTCAATATAGTTCCTAAAAAAATGCATAATTCAAATATGGGTAAATAGTACAAAACGTCCATACCTTTTAATGTCATTGTGCGAAACGTCCATACCTTTTATTTTTTGACATTTTCACCCCTATCTTTTGTCTTTCATTGCGTAAAAGGTCATTTTCAGCCATTTTCCAATAAAATGATGATTTTACCCTTCTATTCAAATGTAACAAAAAGAAAAGAAAAGAAAAAATAAACAATTAATTGCAATCATAGTCCTAATTTTTTCGAAATATTACAGATAAGACCCAAATTCTGCACAACTACCACTTTCACAACCCCACCA
The DNA here is from genome assembly GCA_903798335.1 of Fraxinus albicans. Taxonomy (NCBI): domain Eukaryota; kingdom Viridiplantae; phylum Streptophyta; class Magnoliopsida; order Lamiales; family Oleaceae; genus Fraxinus; species Fraxinus albicans. The sequence goes on from CAIGRM010155227.1 coordinate 12,515, forward strand.
AGCCACCACCTATAGATCCATAAAGCACTACCTTCTAGCCGCCATGCCCACCGGACTCTACCACCACTAGCCTCGCTTCACTCTCCCAAACATCCTCTCCCACAGTATTGGTCACAAAATCTGTTGAAAATAGCTACATTTGCAGCCTAAAATACCAAACTGCCATATACAACCCTTCACGACAACTCGACTTTCGGCGCCACCCATGCTCGCGCACCACCACCAACGGTTACCCCTCACCTCGACGAATCTATACATGGCCTCACATCAATTAAACCTGCCTCAAATCATTTTACTGTAATCTAGACATTTGACAATGGCGATATCCATTTTGTCAAACTCTTCTCCTTCAAGTCATGCATCCCACAATACTAAAATCCCAAATAACAATGGGTATGAATCTAATTGAACCAATTATCCCCCCATCCGTTTCAATTTCTGGTCTAAAACTCTCCATGGGTGCAATGCACAGAGATAGATGTCTGAAAAATTTTGAAAATGACCTTTTGCGTAATGAAATATAGAAGGTAGGAGTGAAAATGTCAAAAACTGAAAGGTATGGACGTATTGCAAGATGACATTGAAACGTAGGGATGTTCTGTTTTATTTACCCTTCAAATATTATAACTCGAGCAGTTTCGAAGAGGATCCATGCATCGTGTGCAACCTATTCTGAATTTGTCTTCCTCTTTTGTACTTGATTTGATGGCAATGGTGGTTTACAAGTTCTTAAATTATGTGTATACCATTAGTCAGAGTTTTTATACTAAACCATTGCTTAATAGAAAAAACTAAGATGTCAAGTACCCAAATAAATAGTTAATACTTCAAATTGATCCTAGCCAATAAGATTGACCAATTCATAACAATTTGGTACATATTATAAAATATGTTATAAAATAGAAAGAAAAGGAGAAGAAAGTAGATGACTTAATAGACTTGTTTATATTTAATTGTGAATTAAAGCTCTATATTTATCTAGAAGAATTAGGGTTGAAAGGAATATAATAGTTATAATAACTAAGACTATATAGGTATGATGATCATTCACTAATAAATATATATGGGTGTTTGATGGATATTATTGAGAATCTCTTTCCAACGGAGTTGTGAATGCAAACGGTCAATTTACTTGGTCTACATTCTCAAGGGGTGTTTGATAGATATTATTGAGGAAATAATGTATTTTAAATAGTGATATGATGTGAAATATGTGGTTAAAAAGTAAGGAAAAATTATTGATGTGATGAAAAATATTATTTTATTGAAAAATGTGTGGTTGAAAGTGAGTTTAGAAAGAATGCATTTTGAAAGAACGTGTATCAAACAGTGGCTTAATTTACAATACTTCCTTTTGAATGCCACATTATAAAATATATGCCTCACTAAAACTTTATTAAGAAAATCCAATAAAACAAAACTTTAGTTAAGAAAAAAGAGTATAACTGCTCCCCCGATTTCAATAAATAAAAATTCTTATATCGAACCATCCATGTTTTATACGTCTATGTTTTCAATATCAGTATGATAATCCATTGAAAAACAGATTTTGTTATTATTCTCTTTGAGAATTTTACACAATTTGTAATATATAAGAATATTATTTTGAGGGTAATATCTTGTAGGTTATAGATATTCATTTCATAAAGAATATGCTCGTTAAAATTTTATTAAGAAAAACTCCGTGGTGAAAATCTTAATGAAGAAAAATAGTACATCTTTTTTGAGTACGCTACAAAATTTGTCTCCTTAAAAACCTTGCCATGAAAATCCGATGAGACAAAATCTTGGTCTAGGAAAAAATAGTACACTAAATTATATGCTTCGGGCATAATAAATACTTCAAAGACAGCATAGTCATGCGAGATAAATTGACTATAATTGCATTTCAAATTTCATGCATAGTTAGGATGATAAGATATGGACTTGTGATTGCATCCATCACAACTTTTACAAAATTTATTATGTCAAGAGTCGTGCATTACATGTTCCGACTTTATTTTTCTCATTTATTTTTCGTATATATAAACATCTATAGATTTTTAGACTACAAGTCTAAAAACTTTAAGTTTCTTTAGTAAATTCAATTTTACTAGGATTTCGTCATTTTATTTGACCAATTATTTCATTGATCGATATACTTCAATAAACTTATTTTGATATCCTCGTTATTTATAATATGAGCCATGCATTATGTACAAAAATATTGTTGATAATTTTTTATTTTCGATTCTATTTCCTTTTTTATAATGACATAACTTATTGAAATATCTCATTTTAAACATTTCAGGTACTTGAACATTTCTTGAGATTTTACATTTTATTATGTCTATGCACTTTCCAAAAATATACGCCTTCTAAATTGGACCATCTTTCTTATATGCTCTATTTTCTTTTGAAGTGAGTTAATGATGTCCTTCCAATTTTGTCACGACATTCAATGTTGACGTCAAAAGAAGTGAGTATTTAGGGCATTGCTTTATACATCGCTCAGTTATATGCCTAAAGAACTCCTTAAAGCATACGAATGCAGTAAACTGTGTTGTAGCGAAAGTATCTTTTTAACGTCTAATGCATATTTGAAAAGAGTAATGGAATTAAATGAGTCTCATTCATTTTTATATTTAATTGGTTAAATTAAATATCATTATTCATTTATAAAATGGTCAGTAATGACCTTATTAAAACAACTTTATTGTTGATGAAATTTTAACAACAAAAAATTTCTTCACTAAGACCCGATTGAGAATTAATTTTCAAAATTAATTTTTTTTTCAATGTCATTTTCATTATTCATTTTTACTAAAAAAAATAATTTTGCACAATTCAAATTTTTTAATCACGCCTCCTACCAAAAAACAAGAAGTAAAATCATTTTTACAAAATTTATTTTAAAATTGGAACTAAAAGTAAAGAATTCTATTCGTACAATTTTTTTTTGACAATTCATGTATTTTCAAAATTTGTGCTGTTAATTTTAAAAACAATTTTTAAATAAATTGTGTAGATTTCCGTAATTAATTGTCATCGCTCAAAAGTAAGCATCGATCTTCTGGAAGTGTTAGAATAACAGTCGCTAAAGATTCGAGTGTGCATTTTCTTTTCCAATTAAGCCCTCTGCTGTCCACCCTGACGGCTGAACTCACCCCACTCCTACAAAACGTACTTACTCTCACGCACACACCCACACATCGAAGCAACCGTGAGGAGGAGAAAGAATGAAGGCGGTAGTGATCACAAGCCCTGGTGGCCCAGAAGTGCTTCAGTTGAAAGAAGTTGATGACCCACAAATCCAAGATGATGAAGTTTTAATCAGAATTGTCGCCACCGCACTCAATAGAGCTGATACCCTTCAGCGGATGGGTAGGTACGATCCACCTAAGGGTGACAGCCCGTACCTGGGTCTCGAATGTTCCGGTACCATCGAAGCCGTTGGGAAAAATGTTTCTCGCTGGAAAATTGGTGACCAGGTATTCCATCTATTCCTGGAATATTGATAGGATGATTGAATAAATTATTTATTGGGCAGTTTTCATCTGTTTTTTCTGTTTGTTTTTAAGCTGAATTATGGGTTTTATGTATTTATAATGTCTTTGTATTGATGAATTGTTGGTTATGGAACCTGTATTTTGATTGACTAACCCTCTAAAGAATTGTATAATTATTGACAAAAAAGAGTTTTGAACTTGTTCGTATGATGGGGATTGAGCCAATATAACAAACAAGCAGTGAAAGTAATTAATTCAACCCCTCAATGTACAAGTTAACATGGCAACTACAATAGGCAAATTCAACAACTCACACACACTGACATAATATAAATTGAACACCAGAACGAGGAAACCCTGCGATGGGAAAAACCCCGTGATATAGTCCAGTAAAAGCCTTCCACTATGAAAATAATGAGATACACAATTAATCCTCTCTAGAATACACTCCAAAAGCTACCAATATATCAAGAACTCATATAGTTCTTGGATAATAACTACAACATCCTTCCAAATAAATACACACTATAAAAAAGAAGAAAGTCTCACTAAACAAGTGTGTGTGGCCTAGACAATAGGAGAGAAGTCTGAACGATCGGCTCCAGTCAAAATGTAGCCCTTTTCTTCAGGAACAACATAATGAAATATCAGTTAAATCGGACCACAAATGAACCTCCGATCAATGGCAAGAAGAACCGGAACCTATCTTTCTCTCTCTTGTTCTCTCTGTCTGTTTTGTATATATGAATGTATGGTCTCCCTCTTACTATTATAAATTGGTTTTGGGCCTGAGGAAGAAATGCTCACTTACCAATTTGTTGGGCTCCCTTACTGGGAGGGAATACCCAACAAATCTCCCCCTCTCGACTACGTGAGGGAATCCACCAATCTTGCTTTCCTCTTACATACTTGTAGCTTCTCCATAGGCAATGACTTTGTCATCATATCTAAACCATTCTCATCTGTATGGATTTTATCAAGCTGTAACTTGTTCATCTCTACAGCATCTCGAATCCAATGATACCTCACCTTAATATGTTTGGATCTTGAGTGGAATGTTGGATTCTTACTGAGATGGATAGCACTCTGATTGTCATAATAGGGTATATACTTCTCTTGCTCTAAGTCCAGTTCTTGTAAGAACTTTTTCATCCATAGCAACTCCTTGCTAGCTTCAATGATGGCTATGTACTCAGCCTCTGTGGTAGATAGAGCAACACATTTCTGTAGTCTTGATTGCCATGAA
>CAIGRM010155246.1:0-28455 GCA_903798335.1 Fraxinus albicans
CTTATTATCATATTGTATTTTCTTCACTCAGCTTGAATTGAGAAATCTCGGAATCTGCATAAAAAAATTTCAATTTCAAACCAAAATTTTATATTAATGTGTTAGAAGCTGAATATGTTGTTCAATAAGTTGTATTCATTCGTAGGTTTGTCAAAATTTCAAATATGATTATTTACAAAAACATTAAGTGCTTGTTTGGTAGGGATTTTTGGAGGAAGAATTGATTTTTGAATAGTGATATGATGGGAAATGTGTGGTTGAAAAAGAAGAAAAAATTATTGATGTAATGAAAAATATTATTTTATTGAAAAATGTGTGGTTGAAAATGAGAATTAATTTACTGTNGGGGTGTTTGTTTGGGATTTTTAGGGGGAAGAATTGATTTTTGAATAGTATCTGATATGATGGGAAATGTGTGGTTGAAAAAGAAGAAAAAATTATTGATGTGATGGAAAATATTATTTTATTGAAGAATGTGTGGTTGAAAATGAGAATTAATTTACTGTAGAATTTGAGAATAAAAAACAAACAGACCCTAAATCAGGAATGTGTTTCCTGAATGTTTGCAATTCTCGTGATAAATCTTAAAATTTGGTCTTGTGATGTGATATGTTTCCATGTCTGGATATTATACAATTTTTTATTTAGACAATTTTGAAGGTCATAATTCGGTCGTGTTTGCAAGGTCATAATTTCAGAATGTTTGTAGAGCGTATTTGTAAGAGTAAATCGTGTTAACTAATTTATTATTATTTTGATTTAAACAATTTTTCATGTTTTCGTTTTACTATTATTTTACAGTATTTATTGGAAAAAAAGTTACAAATTATCTTTTAAATAATTATTAAAAATAAGGTAGGTGGTGTAATTTTCACTAGGTCGATATCGAATTGACTTTGGACGATCATATTTTGACACCCTTAATGAATCTGCAATTTAAATGAATTAATGTGAGTTTTAAAAGTGTTAACATAAAAATTTCTCTTCTTCAAAATTTCTTTGATCATATTATTGTTTCCTGCTCTATCAGATTGAGTAATGATTTTAATTTATTTATCTGTTCAAATTTTAGGCTCTGTTTGATAGGGTTTATTTTCTATTTTCCAAGTTATTTCATGTTTGTTTGGCCAAAAACTCTATGAAATTGGTTTTCCACCCAAAGCCCCACGTGACCCCTTTTCTTGCTTTTCCTTGAATTGGTTTTCCCACCACTTCGATGGGAAAATAGTTTTCTAGGTTTTTTTTTTTATGTGACAATTGAAACAAATTATATCTCCAATGCTAACAAATTATATCCTTTTATTGGACAATTTTCATGGAAAACAAAATCAAATAAATACCAAAAGATCCAAAATTTCAACATTTTCATGTGAAAAATTATACAAATTAAACACAATTAATTGACAATTCTCAATAAAACAAGTTTTAAGTAATTCAATTTCGTGAAATTCATTTTCTTTTCACCCAAATTACATTCTTGTAATCAAACGGACCCCTAGTTTTGTTCAAGTCCAACCCTTAGAAAGTTATTCCTTTTTAATTTCCATAATCTTTGTCCACATTTATATACAAAGCTAATGGTGAAAGGTTTTTTTTTTTTTAAATAAAATAAAATTAAAATAATCTGAAAAAAGATTCTCATGTTGACCAAGGTTTGGATTTAAAAAAAACCATAAAAATTCTCACTTCAGCGATCGAATTTTCTGTTCGATAAATTTTAAAAAATTAATAATAATAATAATATTGCTACATTAATATAAGGGATAATTGCAGCTGCGGTCCCAAACCTTTCAAATTTTTTGCGCACCTTACCCTAACCTTTGATTTGTACCGCCACAGTCCCAAACCTTTAAAAAACTCACACCTACAGTTCAAATGGATGATTTCCGTTAAGTTAATCGTTAGTCAACTAAAAAAGTAGATGTTGACCAATTTTGACCTAATTAAAAAGGGTAAAGTAGTAACTTTGTCATTTATTCCTTAAAATAATTAAAAAAATAATAAAAAAAATGAAGAAAGAAACTGTTGAATCTTCTTCTTCCACACCCACCCCACCCCACCCCACCATCAAAACACCTCCTGAAAAAACCTAAAACGTTTTGCTCCTGCCCAAATTGAAAAATAGAACCCAAATTCGAGCAAATTAATGAACCCCCCACCCCCATTATCCCATTATTCTTCTCAGAGTTCAGTCTCAAGTGGAGTAATCATTCATTCCTAAAATTTTCTGCTCATAGCTAACGTGCAGTGATGGAGAACTATTGCATGTTAAGCAGCTTAGGTCACCCTATAAATGGGAGAAGGAAATCTGGTTTGATTGTGTATAAATGGTAGAGGAAATCTTGGCCCTGATGGAGATGGTGGTGTAGGGAAAGGAGGAGTGCCCAATGCGTGTGGATGGTAATAGTAACAGGGTACCCAACGGAAGGTTGTGGTTAATTTAAGAGACTGGAGAAGATGGGCCAAACACGGAATTGGTGGTGGCGCGATTGAAGTACAGTAGAGATGTGTGTGATTTGGTGGTGGTGCAGGAGATGGTTTTGATGTTGTCGGGGCTAGAGGTAGGTCCGGCGGCTCGACTGGTTTAGGGAAGATGGCAGTATCCGGCAGTTAGGGAAGATGTCTGTAATCGTGTGCTTGATCGACAGCGAGATTTGTTGGGGTGGTGAAAGTTGTAGACTGTGGTGGTGAAAGGTGTAGAGACTGTCGGAGTGTGGTGGCGTGAGGTGGATAATTTGGGGGGAGGGGTGGGGTGGGTTGAAGAAGAAGATTGAACAGTGTCTTTCTTCATTTTTTTTAAATTTTTTTAATTATTTTATGGGATAAATGACAAAGTTACTACTTTACCCTTTTTAATTAGGTCAAAATTGGNGTGGGGTGGGGTGGGGTGGGTTGAAGAAGAAGATTGAACAGTGTCTTTCTTCATTTTTTTTTTTTTAATTTTTTTAATTATTTTATGGGATAAATGACAAAGTTACTACTTTACCCTTTTTAATTAGGTCAAAATTGGTCAACGTCTACTTTTTTTAGTTGACTAACGGTCAACTTAACGGAAATCATCCATTTGGACTGTAGGTGCGAGTTTTTTAAAGGTTTGAGACTGTGGCTGGTACAAATCAAAGGTTAGGATAAAGTGCGCAAAAATCTGAAAGGTTTGGGACCGCAACTGCAATTATCCCTTAATATAATGTAAATTTTCATTTGAAAAGGTGTTTGTCCTTGACAATTGAAACATCATAATACCTAATGCCACATCTATATATGCACATAATAGGTTTAGGCGATGACAATGATGGCAAAATAATCCTTTAGAAGCTAGAGCTCAAGCAAGGGACATTTTACAATATCAAATTAATTTTGTAGAAGTGCTCCCCCGATAATAACTGTCCGTTGTTTGAGTACAAATGATAAATTAATTGAAATCCCAAATTGTTCGGAGATAAATTTCACATCAGTTAATTATTGAAATATAGACATATAAGCTACTCTTCTTAACAAGGTTAATGTTTAAAGATCGACTTCCAGTCTTAGAGCGTGTTCGGTCGTACTTAAAATCTAATTAAAATTGAAAATATAACCGTTGTGGGTTCTACTCGTCTAATAAAAGTCAACAATAACGGCTAATTTTTTAATTTTAATCCGATTTTAATATCTACCGAACACAAACTTAATATGTTGTCAGAGTCCATTAAATTCTGATGAACAATTAGATAAGACTAAAAATTCAATCGATCACACAAATTCCAAGTTTGATTCCAAATTGATCTGCTCAATCATCATCTTGCGGAGCATGTTAATGAAGTCATCATCTTGCTAAAAAATAAAATTTGAAGTTAAAAAGAAAAATAAGAAACTCAACTTAATACGATTTTAAAATTTAAATTTTAGCGTGTGACAAAACTCTTGCCAAAAAATAAAATTGAAAAGTTCTGACTTCTTGGAATTAATTGCATTAAGTGTAAAGAAATTCTTTTCATGCAATAACGTTTGGAAAGATAAATTTCATTATTTTTCTTGACATTTTTGCTTGAAATTTCATTTATTTAAAGCGTAAGGCATCCTGTAAAAGACTTCTTGAACGTTGAGCTGAAGGTAAGACCTGTACTTGGATATTTTTAAATATTCTCTTGGAATATTTGAGGGCATCGTTTTTGGACATTTGAAAGTGTAAGGCATCCTATCAGTTAAGTAAAATATCATGTGAGCACATATTCTTTGAGACGATAATGTCATCTACCATTTTGAGACGATAATGTCATTTGCCATCACCTCGATCACCTCCTATTTCAAGGTGTTGAGAGTGCATCTCAATGCTACGTGGCTATATGCAAACCTCCACTTCTCTTGTCCAAGGCACTCAGCAGATGATTCACCCCTAACCTCATTAGACAGGCCCTGAATTTGATGTGGTTATGGTCCGAAGCATGATACTTTACAACAACAATAATCTCGACATCTCTGCTAGGATTTTTAGAAATCAAATCCCATCTTTCCCACCTAAGACACTGTATGGGAGGTCAAAGGCCTATGATCGCCAAAATATAACGTTTTGACAATGAGGTCGTTAAGATGAGATCACGTGTCAAGTATCGAAGATACTCTATATTCAATTTTTTTGTCTATAAATATTCAAACTTATTGACATTTGAAGGTAATAAAAAAATTAGTATTCTAACTCTAAAAATATAAACTCCGACTTCGTTTTTCTTATCCGTTTGAATTACTCTTGCACCCAATATATTCCTTTTCATGTTTCATCTACTTAAACGGCAAAACATGTACGATCAGAACAAATAAGATTATGGTGAAACATGGTACGATCTCAGAAGTTAGCTTAAGGCATTTCAATTACTTTCCATACATATATTATTTTACGCAAACTATTGTCCTAATCAGTTTAACACCAAAAACAACGTTCGACGTCCTCGAGAGTCCCCTACTTTGTTGCTTTAATTGGAAAGAGTAGACTTTTCTTGTTTCACACTATCCGCGGAATGTACAATAAATTATCTTCTTAGCTGTTGAAAATATCTTGCACCGACCGTGACAAAAAAGTGTAAACGCGTACAGAAGATGGTCCCATGGTTAGACACAGGAGGGATTCATGACTCTTTATTATTGGACCACCATCTTATCCAAATGCCTCTAACCATGAAAACTAGTCTTCCTTCACATAATTTAATCGATCGACTTTGACATTGAGGTAATTCAATTTTAATACAAGATAAATTTGACTACGTCAAAACTTCTAGAAACCCCAAAACTCGAACCTGTTTGGTGCACATTTTTGTTCCAAGAATGTATTTTTTTTTTGTTGACGTGATGGGAAATATCTGGTTGAAAAGAAAGAAAAGTTATTGATGTGATGGAAAATATTATTTTATTGAAAAATGTGTGGTTGAAAATGAGAAGAAGAATGAGAATAAAAAGAATAATGTAGTTCAAATAGGGGCTTATGTTCTTGTTAATTGACTTCAATGTTTCAACGTCACATTATATCCAATAAAACCCTACCCCGTATTATATATTCGAATTTCGAGCTCCATCAATATGAAAATTAGAAATTTTAATTCTATATTAGTGAGTAAAAATCGTAGAAAAGAAAATAAACACACAAGAATGCGTAAAATTTACAGAGATTCTCCTCAATGTAAGTTATTTTCTTCTGCTTCAGTGATTCACTACGATGAAAAGAAGTTCACAAGAGAAAACTTAAACAATACTAATTTTTCAACATCTCTCTTTTGATGATGATACAAGATTCTAACTACTCTCTACTTGTAAGACAAGTTAGAGCAAAATTCAAGTTATAATTTTGAAAATTTTGAGTTATTTTTGTCAAGGGCGGAGCCCCCGCACACATGAAAGTTTCTTGCCCCCCATCCAACCTCCACGGCAATCTTATCGTACATGTCGATTCTTGTACCGATTTCACAAAACAACAATAATTAAGTTTTATATCTTAACCTATACGAGCTTAGTAAAACTCATTTCTCTCTCTTCTTATTTCTACACATCTCACATTATTTAACATTAAAATTAATTTTTATTTAATGTTGAGTATCTTTTATGAATTATGGAATTTCACGTAACACTATATATATATATATTTTTTGACACAATTTTGTATACATGTATGTCGTACTAAGCAAGTAAACGACAAATTAAACATACGACAAGGAATTAACAATATTAACTAATTTAATTAAATGATATTGAATTGTCAATGAATTGGCACCACTCATATTCCGGTTGGATCTATGCCCATCATGGTTATTCACGCCAAAGTTTATCCAAGTCAGGGATAGTATTGTCGTTTTATCACCCAAACGAAACAGGGGGGAAAAAAAATGGATAACTAAAAAAGTAGAAGAAGACAACAGCAATCGGTTTAAAGAAAAGTGTAAAAATTCAGTAAACAAAAAACAAAAATATTTTGGGATCCAATAGTGATAGAGGAAACGTCGTCGTATTCAACGTCGTCCAGCTTGACGAAAACGACATCGTATCGTCATCCTTACTTTCTTCTCCATCATGTTACTGCTGTTTCCTATAACAGAAAAAACAGAGAGAGAGAGAGAGAGAGAGAGAGAGAGAGATATTTATCTGATCCTTCGCGACCACAGAACCAAAAATATCTCTCTCTAAAAGTGCAAGTATAAATACAACCGCCTTTTACACTTTCTTAATCAGTCAATTAATTCCAAAAGACCTAGACCCAAACCGTTCACTTTCCAATCTCCTTCCGATCTGCCGAACTGGAAAGAATTCATCGACGGTAGCGAAACGCGGTCGTTTAGTGAACTGAGTAATGTGAATGAACTGAATTTCATCTATTGAAGTTGGCTTAAAACCTAATATTAGTCAATCGGGTAAATGGATCGGGCGCAACTAACAGTTGGTCCAGGAATGGATATGCCGATCATGCACGATAGTGATCGATACGATTTAGTTCGAGACATCGGGTCGGGTAATTTCGGGGTTGCTCGGCTCATGAGAGATAAGCAAACCAAGGAGCTTGTTGCGGTTAAGTATATTGAGAGAGGCGACAAGGTCAGTTTTTTTATTTGCGTATTTTGCTTGTCTTTAGCTGCTTTTGGAATTGGGTTCGAGTAAATACTGGACACACTTTAATTCGGTACGTAATTATTGTTGTTGGTACAAATTTGGAATGTCCTGATTAGGGATGTTTTTTTAATTCCTCTTGGGTTAAGCATTTTAGGTTTCGATTTTCAGGTACATATTAGTTTTACTTTTTCGGGTAAGATAACATTGTAAAACGATTGCTTTAAATAGGATTAACATCATCTTCGTCTGTGGAGCTGATAGAAGTTATGGATATTATTCTTTGTAAATAAATAATTATATTGCACCAGACTTTTTCTAGGGCTTCATTTAGCAATTTTTCAAACAAGGCTGATCTCTATCATAATCACCTTATTTAGACTAGATTATCTAAAAGTACATATAACCTGAGTTAACACTTAACACATAAGAATAGTGTAACTATATAACATCCCTCCTTGTGTGTTATGTACTCTCCTCATTGACATTAAGGTGGGAAATAATTATGCAGGTTCTAATCACAATTTAATGCTTCTCAATAAGTAAATGAGCCACGAGTACAAAGAATCCGGCTCTCTTATCTAAACTTCTTTTTCTACAAGATTGAGGTGGATGTGTATTTTTATATCCATCAGAAATATGTACGCTATCAGAAAGAATGAAGAATGAAGGGTTTACTTTTACTCAAAAGTAGATATAGAAACCTGACTATTTAGAAAGCACTGACTAATTGAAACATATGATGTTTTAGTCTAGTTACATCAAATATGCCTTTTTGGAGTTTGAACTCCCGTCCAGTGATGGCATTTGCTACAATTCAGTTTGGTAGGATGAAAGATGCATGTCCCTAACATTCCTAGACCCTTGCTCAATCAACTCTGTACTCCAACGTCGGTGATGAAGTGATAGACGTCTCTAGTGGAAGCTTTTGATTGTAGCCAAAGGCATAAACTTTCGCCATAAATCATGTATTAAATTTGAATAATGTATAGTAATGAGAGAGAAAAAAATTTCTCGGTGTGTATACATGTGTGTTTATTAGGTGGGTTGAGAGAGAATACCGGGAGAAAGGAAGAAGTTCTGTACTAACAAAAAAAAAAAAAAAAAAAAAAAAAAAAAGAAAATAAATAAATTCTTAGAAGTCATTCAATCTAATGTACTTTTTCTTATTAATTAAAAAAAAATTGTTTCTTGAAGTTTCTATTTTTTATAATTACCTATAAAGTGCTTCTCATTTTTGAAGACCGTTGATGTAGATGTGCACACACTTGCGCGTAAGGGGTACACTCATATGGAACTTGGACTTTTCTTTGAAACGAGTCATTATTTTTTTGCTGGGGGGATACTCGGATTAGGGGAACTGTCAAGCCCTTGACCTCTGTGCTTAGATAGCTCTTAGCCATCTTCTAATTAAGAACTGGCATCGCTGCTGAAAGTCGCTTACTTTAGTTGGTATATTACTGTGACAATAAGGGTATATTTATTTAAGATTGCATATTAGGGTATCTTCTGCAGAGGGGAAGTTCTCCAGGATGGAAATATTGGAGAAAAGTCATTTCTATTTTCTTTTGCAGAAGGAAAGTGGAATATCCTCATCGTATTTGATCTATATTAGAAATGGAAATGGGGTTTTTAGTAATTTCCTGAATTGATGTTTCTTGTGCAATATTTAAAATGAAGAAAAAATATTTCTTTTCAACCTTATACTTCTTCCCTCACCCCTCCACTCCAACTGAAGCAGTGGAAAAACAAAATTCTTTCCTCGTTCTGACTTCTTTACTTCCCTTACATCTTGTTTCCACTCCTATCAAATATACCTTTAGGATTCAAGTCTAACCATAACGTCTTTCTTTGAAAATTATAGGCTATTTCTTCCGCATTATAGATCTTCATACTCAATCCTCATGATATAATGTTTAAGATATCACATTAACAGTTATTCCGTATTTGGCTAATAGTTATATCATCTAGTTATTTTGATACTAAATCACTTCACATCATTAGACATGATCAGTGTCCTATGGATTTCTTAGGAGGACCCTGTCCAAAGTCTTTGCATCATTTAGTCATATTTTATTAATTGTGAACAAAGTTGTATTCTTCCATATATGTACTTATCCCCTTACTTGATGGAAAATCCCATGACCTGCTAATAGTAAAGTTTAATGTAATGGACCGTGATTCAAGTCTCAATCAGTCGCTCAGATTCCGGCATACAACTTTCTAGCTAAGCAATTCACTCGAAAAGGTAGTTTTTCCTATATTTAATGGTAAATAGCATCTTGAAGTGAAGCGAATGCATTATTATAGCATGATTTAATGGTCCCATGGTTGGCCCTTGGAGTTAAAGTTCTGAGAGTCGTGACTTATATCTTCTATGGGACTGCTGTCTGATCCAGATCCATGTAAATAAGAACAGTCCTCTTCCTTCTATAATTTTTGCAAACCTCTGTCTTGGTAGCTAGGTTCTAGCTTCACACAAATCATTTGATGTTCACTGTAAATTGCATAAATTTAACACAGGTGTGTTTGACTGCTAATGCTGTCAATGTGAAGATGGTCGTATCTTTGACATCACATATGTAAAACCCAATTAGAGCAGAGAAACTATAAAGAAATTAGAAGTTAGGACTTATGAATAGTAGATAGAACTGAAGTTAATCAAAGCCTCAAAAGTGTGTAATTCAGGGGAAAAAACAAAATTTTATGTGAGATTATGATGCATCAACTGGAATGGTGTTGATGTGACCACTTAGTTGAAGAGGTCTCACTTAAAATTTGGAAGGACACTTCAGAGATTAGACCTGGTATCATTTTGAGTCATTTCTCTGAAATTAATTAAATTAGTCAATGTGATACTCCACTCAATACAGCCTCATCCCCTACTAATTTGTGATTGGCTATATTGATCTTATTCCACTCTTCTTGGTCACAGGAAATTAGTTGAAGTGAAAGGAGTGAAACAAATTAATTAAGTTCTCATACAAGCCACCAAAATAGGGAAGATCGAGATTTAATTATGCTGACAATTAGATATCTTCCACCAATCTGATAGGCGTAAGCTTATTAATCTTCCATTTTAAGCTAGATGCACTATTTGAATCAGGATATTTGATATTAATAGGACATGAAGTTCTTACTTATTATTGTTTTTCACGCCAAAGCTTATTTAAACAAGGGATGCTTTCGTCATTTGGCCTTCTAAGGAAACAAAAACTATAGAAGAAAACACGTGAGAAAGAAGATAGGACAAAAATGAAATTGTTGTCTTGAGATGAGAACATCGCCGTATCAAACGCTGTCCAACTAGTGCAAAACGACATCGTGTTTTCTCCATTTCCAATTACCTTTATAATAGAATACAACAGAACACACATCAATCCTATTGATCGTTGAACGTCCCTTGCTTTCAAGAAGAGTGAAAATACAACTGTAACTCCCATTCCACTCTTCAGATAGGTTGCCTTTCCTTAAAAAGAAAAAAGACCACTGGCAAAACCACCTTATTGCTGTAGATCTCTCCTTCCAATTTCGTCAGCTGATGCTTCTCGGTGGTTAGTGGTACTAGATAGTTTGGTATTGGATAATACTACTAACTAATCAGGTAAATGGATTGGTTGACAATAAGAAGGGGCCCAGGTAGTGTGCCAATTGTGCACAACAATGATCAGTATGAGGTTATTAGGGATCTTGGAGGAGGTAATTTCGGGGTGGTCCGGCTCTTGAAAGATAAACAGGCCAATGAGCTGGTCGCTGCTAAGTATATTGAACGAGGCGATCGGGTGAGATTAGCATGTGTTAACAGAAATTCAAGTTTATTTTTTTCCTCTACTGTTAGAAATGATTTTTAGTAATATTGAAATTGCTCTGATTTTATATGCAATTTTTTTTATTGGTACAAACACGGAAAATTCTATTTTTGGGAATATATACAATTCCTGAGATTTTTAGCATATTCTTTTTCTATTTTGAGTTTTAATTTTTTCTAGTTGAAATACTTCTGTTAAATGCTTACTTAAATAGAGGATAGGCGTCTTCAAACTTGTTAGCTGAAAAAAGCAAGTGAACAGATTAATAAATAAATCGTTACTAATAATATGCTATGCTGTTGTGCCTTTTTTGAACTGTCATTGTTTTCTTTCCTCTGAGGTCTTAGCAAGTTAAGTAACCAGGATATCGTAGGCTCATAATTCACTGGTCCATATTATTGCCCCCTCTAAAACAGTTCTTTGTAGTTGCTCTAGGTGCAAATCAAGATACCACATGCTACAAGATGGCTAATGGAGTGGGTAAGAAATTTCATTCATGTGGCTCAGTATTGGCTTGCTTGTGGAGAGTTCTATTACATTGTCGACATATATGATATTAGTTTTGGAAAAAATCATGCAAGTGAAGAGAGGGAATGAACATGGTTTCTTGAGCGTTAAGGGATAAAATTCTACATCGAATAAAGATGAAAGTATAGACCAATTTATAAGGGCTTTGATTACTCCTCTTAATAAGGTCGACCTTTTAAGATGAAATTCCAAGTCTTAACATGGTATTATAGTCCATTGAGTTCAAACGAGCGATTCGATTCGATTAAGACTCAAAAAATAAGCACATGGATTTCAA
Source organism: Fraxinus albicans (assembly GCA_903798335.1). Lineage (NCBI taxonomy): Eukaryota > Viridiplantae > Streptophyta > Magnoliopsida > Lamiales > Oleaceae > Fraxinus > Fraxinus albicans. Next base: position 11,680 of record CAIGRM010155246.1, read on the forward strand.
AATTGGTCTGTTCAATCGAGTCACCATCTTGCGGGACATGTTAAGGGATAAAAATCCACATCGAATACAGATGAAAATATAGACCAATTTATAAGGGTTTGGACTACCCTGCTTAATAAGATTGACTTTTTAAGATAAAACCCAAGTTTTAACATTGAGCTCATGAGAGTTGAAGGAGAAAACTAAACCATGTTTATAGCACATCTGAAATGCTTTTGAACCAGTTTTGGTTATCAATTGGGCTAAAACTCATCTTCTGATTATTTTATATGAATATAGAATGTGTGACTGTCTATTAAGTAACTACCAAAATGGCTCTTGGGGTTTTCTATCAGATGCTACATGCTGTATATACTTTAGCTAGACTTTTTAAATCAAGTACATATAAAATATCACAACTTGCTGATTCTCGTATTATGTTTTTGTCTAGGAACTTAAATTCAATTTTATTTCTATTGGATTTGATTTTTGATGAAGCTCAATTCTCCAATGCAAAATATGGGATGGAAGTTTTTGTGTTACATTTGCTTCATTGTTTATGTGGTCTGTGTAGGAATATGATTTATTTCTTGTTTGAAACAGGAGGCCTTTGTTTTTCTTGTATTTATTGGCAAGTCTCCGTTTATATAGTTGAGATTTAAGTGTGCTCCACATTTTATGTGAAATGAAGTTGGTGAAGAAGAGAAGAGTTAATATTCACAAGAATGCCTATAACCTATTTATAGTCAAAATGTAATTTTGGTGCCGTTAGATATATTTACTCTCTTTTTCATTTTATGACACAATTAGAACTGCAAGAATTTGGTTAGAGTAATTTTTTATTTTCTTTTGAGCAGTCATTCTCGTTTAGCAATTTGGTGACTACTTTATGGCTGATCAGCAGGTTTCTTACTTCCGATAAATCGCTACATTATGCTTGATACCTTTTGTTTTTCAATTTTTCTCTCGTCCATGAAATGCCCAAGGAAGTTATGGTTTGATATTCCACGAAGTATTTCTGTTTAGCCTGCGGGGCTTGTGTTTGCTTCATGAGATATCTTCTGCACGTCTTTATATTTCGCTAATATCATTTTGTAACAATCAATGACTGTCTGGTAATGTTTATTGCAGATAGATGAAAATGTTCAGAGAGAAATTATAAATCACCGTTCTTTGAGGCACCCTAATATTGTTAGATTTAAAGAGGTTTGCTGCTGATTATCCCTTTTCTGAATTTACATGATTCTGAGATGTTTTATTTTCTTATTAGTCACAATCTTAATATCCAATGTCAGGTCATTCTAACACCAACTCATTTGGCCATTGTCATGGAGTATGCATCTGGAGGAGAGCTTTTTGAGCGAATATGTAATGCGGGACGCTTCAATGAGGATGAGGTTCTTTTAATTAAATTGCTATTATTAAGCTGTTTCATTCTGCACATTGTGACTGATGATATTTACTGCCGTTTCTGTGCAGGCTCGCTTCTTTTTTCAGCAACTTATATCTGGAGTCAGCTACTGTCATTCAATGGTATTCTAATGTTTTAGTTGAAATTCATTTCTTATTTTATGATTATTTTCTGCCTGTTTTGATTGGTAATAAGATTGATCAATCTTATGTTTCTTGATGAAGCAAATATGTCATAGGGACTTGAAGCTGGAAAACACACTGTTAGATGGAAGCCCTGCTCCAAGACTCAAAATTTGTGATTTTGGGTATTCTAAGGTAATGCTACAGATCGTCCAATTGTATTTTGATCAGCTTTTGGACAATAGTCACAATACAGAAAACCCTACTGGCCTATTATGTTATACTTGCTTTTATCTCATAATTGTCTACCTTGTCCTTTTCAATCCTGATTATAGCTTGTTCTTTACAGTCTTCATTGCTGCACTCTCAACCAAAATCGACTGTGGGAACTCCTGCATATATTGCTCCTGAAGTGTTACTTAGGAAAGAATATGATGGCAAGGTAAAACTGTTCACTCTTTTTTGATAGAATTCGACACTATATCACGAATATGTTTGCTATATTTATCTTTCATGCATAGTAGGAACACGAAATATGCTTAGAACATCTGGATGTGGATTTCAGATATAATCTAATGAAATATTTTGGATATCATGTTGCGTAGTTTTTGTGTGACATTTTACTGAAAATTTTCCCTATGGATGTTTGTTTGGAAGTTTCTTTTATTTTACCATCTGGGTTTGGAATGGAGGCATATGATATATGGAGCGTAAAATGGGTGCTCTCACTAAGAATTTTCCAATTAGTTCTCTATGGATTTTTAGGGGTTGTTTGAGACCCATTTTTTGGTAGAATAGGTTTTATAATAGTGATTTTTGGAAAATGTGTGGTTATTTTTCCTCTCTTTTTTTCCTTTATCTCTTTTCCCATTTGATATATCTTTTACCAGAATGGAGTTGGGCAAATCAAATGCATAAAGTTGAGTTTTGGAGGGCTAACAATGTATATTTTTTTTTATAAAAATCCTTTAGACAACAATAATAAACTGAGCCTTGAGGGGACAAATGCAAGTAATAACTTAGTAGCTTATAATTTTCATTTTTTCTTTTTCCTTTCTTTCTTTCTTTCTTTTTTTTTTGAAAATAAGCGCATCCCCCCAAATACCTTTTGAATTGCTTTCTTATATTTGTGAACGATTGCTGGCTGACTGGCTGTTAAATCTAACATCATCTACTGCTTCAGATTGCAGATGTATGGTCCTGCGGGGTCACTTTATATGTAATGCTTGTAGGTGCTTATCCATTCGAGGATCCTGAGGAACCTAAGGACTTCCGAAAGACAATTCAGAGAATCTTACACGTTCAGTATTCCATTCCAGAACATGTTAAAATTTCTGAGGAATGTCGGCAGTTAATTTCCCGGATCTTTGTTGCAGACCCTGCACAAGTAAGTGATTCCATCTTCCAAAAATATACTTGTATTTTTCTGCAATTGAAGTATAACATTTTATTTTCATGGCCAAGTTAATTTTATAAATGGCTGCCTTGTTGTTTCTTTATGTGGATGGAGCATTTGCATTGTAAATTTTGGTCACTGTCTTATGCTATTATGACATATGCCTGGTTAGCGCATCACCATTCCGGAGATCCGAGACCACGTGTGGTTCCTGAAGAACCTTCCGGCAGATTTAATGGATGAAAGGACGATGGGAAACCAGTTTGAAGAGCCTGACCAGCCCATGCAGAGTCTGGAAGTCATCATGCAGATAATCTCAGAGGCTACCATACCTTCCGCTGGTTTCTATAACCTGGACATGATGGATGATGACATGGAAGACCTGGAATCCGACCCTGATCTTGATATTGACAGCAGTGGAGAGGTCATTTATGCTCTCTGATTGCGATTTTTGTGTAGGACTGGAATCTGGAAAAAAGGAAAAACAAGGGAAAATTTTCTTGGATTATGGCTGCACAAAGACCTTGTTTAGAAAGCCTCAGTAACATCCAACTTTGGTTCAGAATGGAATTGTATTCGGCTGTCTGTATCGTTCTGTTGAGAAGAAATTGAAGCATGATAAATGTTATAGTACACTAGCTGGCAGTGTTATTGTATGGCTTGTTATGAATTGCTTATATGACTGGTGATGTATGTACCAATCTATGCTCTGTATTGCCTATGTGGTTATGTTGGAGAGTTGTTATAGCATTTTTATATTATTGTACAGTAGAAGCTGTGCTGGATTACTCTCTTTCTGTGCATTGCAGCTTGAAATCGTGAATGGTTGGTGGGACTGTGCCAGTTAAAGAAAAGGATGCTTGGCTTAAAAATAAAACTAGAAGTTTTTTCGACTTTATGTTTCCAACCATCTGTCGGATATGTTACTTTTTGTTTACTAATTTTAATATTAAATTTTACTTTATTGTCAAAATAATTTATTTTAATTTCAACTTAAACTACACTATATAAGCTTAGCCGAAAGTACAACATGCGCTAACATTTTGAAGAAATCGTAGCGCTCTCATAGTTGCTGTAGGCGCTGGCCCATGCTGTCGCATATCCTGTCTAGGGAATGAGGCAGCTCAATGGCCTGCTCGTTTTGTTATATTTTTCTAATTTCTCATGATTGGGTTGATTGTATTTCTCTATTTCTATCGACCGTTGTTTTGAGCAATATTCGTTAATCAATCTATTTTGTAGCGTTAAAAAAGAAGTATAACACGTGCATTTGGGGAGTGCGATATGTTCGTATAACACGTTCTCTATGTTTTCCAATAAAAATCAGACTTCAATTCTTTTTAAATCCTCAAGTACATTAACAATATTTTGTTCCCCGTTGAGAGTTATACTTGTATGAATAGGTTGTTTATTGACACTCACTTGTCACTTCATCAATTATTAATAGTGAAATTGAATAATGTTATATTAATTGAAATCAAATTAACGTATATTTATCCAATTGAAATTAAATTAAAGTGTAATTACTCAATTGACTAAAATTGAAATATAGTTACTTGATTGCACCTAAGTGAAATAAGGATACGTTTGATTGAGAGCACATGAAAGATATTATACTTATCCATGTTTATTGATAGCTAAATGAGAGGGGGATAGATGAGAGAGAATTCCCTGAAAGATAAAAATCACACATCCCTAAAAAAAAAATATTTTTTTTGTTTTTGAAGAAAATATGATCACATGACCAAAAGTTGAAAAATATTATCTGTGGAAAAAATTGTCAATTAAACACTCTAAAAATAGGAATTTTAGTGAAAAAACGACATTTTTTCGCGAAAAATAAAATCAATCAAATACACTCCAATAGTTAATACCAATGGAATTTACCCACAAGTATGCCAATTGCCATGTTTGGATGGTTACACGAGTAATTGTTTTCTTATTTGAACAAAGGCTAATTATATTGATTCACACCACTTTTTTTATTAATTGAACCACATTTTTATTGCAATGGAGATCTTTATTTTTTGCTCATATTTTACACTTATTTCTCCAACTATTTTTATCTTTAACATTTAATTAATTAGTATATTATATCTCTGTTGATGGTTTCTATCCAAGTATCTCGATAAAGTTGAGATTTTGTTATTGGACTTTTGCATTTATTGTTTAACTTGCATATTTTAAAATACGAGAGATAAATAAGTCTTTTTAGCCCCTCATAATGAATTTTTTGACCTTCATCAGAAACAAAATGTGTTATTAAAAGTGACGAAAAAAGTAATGCAAAAATGATAAAAAAAAAATAAAAAATAAAGATATCTATTGCAAATAAAATGGAGTGCACTTAAAATATGCGGTGGGACAAAGGCATAAATTACTTGTGCATAAATATATTGGTACAACAATTTTTGTCAAATATACCACATTTTAATTACAATGAATCTCCCTAAATTTTTCTTATTTTTACACTCATGTTCTCAACTTTATTTTTTTTAAATTCTTATCATCAATCCTCTATTAATTTTCACTTCTTATTTATAGAGACAATTTTCGTTCTAAATGTTTGTTATGAGCGTAAAAAAGATATATATTTATATCTCGTGTTTTTAAATAAAGAAAATAAATAACTAATATAAAAATTAAACAAAATATTTGGATGAAAAATCTTAATTACAGACAAACATTTTAATCAATTAAAGGTTAAGAATGATAATGTGACGGAAAAAATAGTACAGACATAAAAGTAGAAGTGAGCAAATATTGAAAATCTTTCTTATTATTCAAATGTAGTGCAGGTATAAAAAAAAAAAAAAATTATTTTCAATTTAAATGAAATGACCAATTTGCCACAGGTACTTGGAACAAAATTATCTGTCTTCGCCGGTCCGAGTTTCAGTCTCCTTGTTCCTCTCTCCATCGTTTTGCCGCTGCGTAGAAGGAATTCTCCAGATAAGCAACAAGTGAGTAGAAAATTCAGGTTCCTACCTCCCTTTTTGTGTTCGATTCTCTTCCCCTGTGTTTCTTCCACTCAATTTTTGGCTTCTATCTATTAATTTTGCTGTCGAATTTTCTATTTTCTCAGAAATATATGAAAGGACCAGTACCATATCTGTTTCTGTCAATTGTTTAGGTGTAGAATTGATAATAGAACCACGATAAAACTTTAGGCGTATGCAAGACTGCAAATGGTGCAAAGAAATTACATCGTTATTCGTTTAGAAAAAAATTACCCGTTTGACAGGGAAAGGTGAAAAGGAATTCCAATTCCACGTTAGTTGAAAATAAATACTCATCAAACCCATATGGATTCGTTTTCTATGAAAACAAAGAAAGTGAAGTTTAAATTGGTTGTACTTGGAATTCGGTTTCCATTTCCATGTTGCAATCAAACGGTGAAAGTGAAATTAGTTTTCCTCGGATGTGACATTTTCCAATGTCGCAATCAAAAAGGGCCTAGACAATGGAAATGCGCTGAGTGACATCTTACTAAGTTGTGAATTCTGAATAATTTCTTTGATTTTCTGTAAAAAAAAATATTAATATTCAATCCCAATTGAAATCTCTGGGAATTTATAGAGGGACAGGGATAGAGAATAACGTTGCTTTTGTGAGATTATATTAATAAGCTTGCCCCCTCACCTACATAAGAAATAATAAAAACCCAAATAATAGTTTCCTATATGTGTGCACAAGAAGTTTACTTTTTAATAATCATATGCATGGATAAGTAATGTCTTCTGAAGTTTTGTATATTAACTTACATGAAGAATACGATTTGCACTATGTAGTGTGTTTGCGATCATCCTCCTTATACATATTACAAAAGGATATAAAATTAAGGTTTTTATATCTTTTCATCTATATAAAAATTTTCAGGCTTATTTTCACACTGCCAATAGCTTGACATGTGAAAGTTGTGTGGTGAATTTGTAATTCTTATTACAAAAGATAAGTATGAATATCACTCACTCATACACATATACATGTATGCATGTAACACGTCCTTCGTCATTATCTATTGCATATTTAGCAACATTGAATTTTTTATTTGTCTGCATAGATCGAACCTTTTGTTTGCTTTTTATGATTTGAATTTTCTTGTTTCTTTATATGTTAAGGTGGAGTTGAACTCGGTGCTGGGGTATGATTCTAAGTGTATGCTCTCCGACTTCTCGAGGCGTTGATGTGTCCTACAAATACAGAGAGTGTAGCTCAAGGTCTCGAAACTTGGCATCATCATGCACACTTCACTTGCCGGCTAAGACTGTATTCTCATGCAGTAGAAGTTCATTGGTTCCTCTCCCAAATCTGAAATGCCAGAAATCATTAGGTGTGTTTATACCCATTTAAGATAAATAACAAACAAAGAGTTGGTGCATAGTTTAAATGGTGCCGAATTTGCCTTATGAGTAATTTGCACTTAATGATGAATTATGTGTCTTATTTTGCATATGTATAATTGGTTCCTATAAATGATAATGTCTCTCCATAAGCACAGTTGGTCATCTGATGTAATTCTTGAGCACTACATAATTGTGCCCCTCCAAACTGGATTCGATTGGAACGGCCATCTGTTAGTCATGTCATTCAAACAACTTTGCATGTCTTCCTACTCTTTCTTGAAGGGACTCCGACTTCGTTAGGATTCAATCGATCTCACTTTCATTCATTCTGGTTGCTGAGGTGTTGGCTTTTGCTATCAACTGCATGCTCTGTCTGGTCACAATAACTAACACCAGTTCTATATGAAGAAATTTAAGTTCGCTAAATTTTAATGCCTATAACCTTAGATTGTAAATTGTAATATACTCAAGTCAATTTGGAATCTGGTCAATCCCTGGTGTATATTTTTAGTGGATATCATGAATGAATGCTTACAGAAGATGGTCCACTTTTGAGGGGCCAAAGTCCTGTCCTGTTTACACTTTTCTATGATCCTAGGCTCCTAGTTTGCGTGACATTTTCAGTGATTCAAGTTATTGGCATCGATCATCATTCCCCTAATTTTCATTTTTGAATTGTCACAGTAAACATCCAGCCTTGCTCTCTTTCTGCTGCATCAACACCACTTTTGAAAGGGGAACAAGGTAGCTTGTTACATAAGATACCGAAGTTTCCCTGGAGGCGCAAGTTTCTTTTGCCTGCAAGAGCATCCAAGGATGTCCCTTATAGTTATAGATACCCTGCTATGACCAAGAAGCCAAAATGGTGGTGGAGATCTTTGGCATGCCTCCCTTATTTGATGCCTCTTCATGAGACATGGATGTATGCTGAAACAGCATATCATCTGCACCCTTTCTTGGAAGATTTTGAATTATTGACCTACCCCTTTTTGGGAGCTATAGGGAGATTGCCTAGCTGGTTTCTGATGGCTTATTTCTTTGTTGCTTACCTTGGAATAGTGAGGCGGAAAGAATGGCCACATTTCTTTAGATTCCATGTGGTTATGGGCATGCTATTGGAGATAGCTTTGCAGGTTATTGGGACTGTGAGCCGTTGGATGCCACTTGCTGTATACTGGGGTAAGGTCGGGATGCATTTTTGGACGGCAGTCGCATTTGCCTATTTGTTCACAGTTTTGGAGTGTATGAGGTGCGCTCTTGCAGGGATGTATGCCGACATTCCATTTGTCTGTGATGCAGCATATATTCAAATTCCTTATAATTAAGCAGTTAACTTGTGGAGATTACAGACTTTCAAACATTTGCTTTTGTTCTCTTGTTTTTTTATATTTACTCATTGCTTGTAATCCTGTATGAAAACTTGCAGAAATTTTGGTCCTGACAGTGCTTCTCTTTTCTATAATTTGAACCTTATTTTGTTACTACAGTATACATATATATAGCTGCATTAAACTTCTCGAATTCATCCTATCCTTGTATTCCCTAAAGGACTTCCATCTCCCATTCCATTTCACTGCATAAACTGGTTGTCAAGGACAATAATGTTTCTGGGATAGGTCGTATGCTTTAGAGGAATCAAGTGATATTTGGCAAAAAATAGGATTAATTCATTTTACACAGGAGCAAGAACTTCGAAGAAATACACGTTAATGCTAATTAATTTTCTGGTTCTGAAGAAAAAAGTAATGTCAATTTATCCATTAATGCCTCATAATTTGATCCAAAACATTTTCAATTTGTTGGCAAAATGCAAATAGTTCAGATTCAAATATCCATAGTTTTACACAGGACTTGAACCCGACGTGAATCGAACACGCAACCTTCTGATCTGGAGTCAGACGCGCTACCATTGCGCCACGGATCCAAGTTAAAGAATTCTTAAAATTATATATAAATAAACAGAGTACGAATTTTGCTAGGCAATTTAACTATGGAAAACAAATCAATGAAGAACAATGCTACACTTACCCGGGGGGTGGGGTTGGTTTCACAGATACTGGGTGGGTTTTTTTGTCATTTTTTATTTTCAGTGGGCCCCACACGTGAGTGGGTGTAAAACATTTGTGAAATTTTTTTGTACATACGGTTTATTCCATGAATGAAATAAACTTTATACTGTTTCTAACATATCGCAACACTTAAATTTTCTAGTTGATGTTGCTACTCTTTTCCGTCTTCATCTCTTTATGTTCTCCAGCTACCTTTTCTTCATTTTCTGCATGATCTCCTCAGTCTTGACATGCAATCTTTGTAGTTTCATCTTCAATCTTTCTCCATATTCCTTTATTTTATGCTCGTATTTCACGTAAGTCACAGGTACAGTCAACCCTCCTATGGCCCCTGCAAAAAAAAAAAAAAACTTAGCATCCGTTTGATTGCAAGGGTGGAAAGAAAATGAATTCTAGGGAAAGTAATTGTTTAGAAATTATTTTGCAGTGAATTGGTAATTAAGTGTGTTTGATTGATATAATTTTTCACCTGGAAAATTTTAAAATTTTGTGTTCGTTTGATTTTGTTTTACATGAAAATTGTCCATTAAAATGATAATTTTTTTCATAATTGGTTATATAATTTGTTTCCATTGCCAAAAAGTAAAAAAAAAAAACGAAAAAATATATATTTCCTAAAAAATCATTTTTCCATCAAAGTTTAGTGTTCGTTTGGCTTTATTTTACATGGAAATTGTCTATTAAAGTGAATTTTTTTTTTTTACAATTGGTTATGAAATTTATTTCTATTGCCAAAAAAAATAAAAAATAAAAAAATAACAGCAGCACCTAGAAAACCATTTCCCACCTAAATGGTGGGTGGGAAAAGGTTTTCACCAATTTAAGGGAAAAAGTGCACGTGTGGGGGAGGGTGGAAAACATTTGGCAACATGGAAAAACAACCATATCAAACACACCCTTACAGATTATGTGCAAAATTTTCTTAAATAGTGAAGACAGGTGGATGGAACAAACTCTTACCAATGTAGCAAAGTGTGAGCCAATCCAAGTAGTTTCCTATCAAGGACAGTGCATATAAACAAGCAACGACCCTTGCAAACACAAACCCTTCTTTCTCTGCACCAACATGAAACATTAATCGAACACATTTTTCTACTTGTTCTCGAAGTAGCTTCGCAGACTCCACTGCTGACTCCTCGCTAATTTCCATTCCTGATAGGTCTGGAGACTTTCTGAAATAATTGAAAATAGAACTTTTTAAACTCAGATGGAAATTATAAGTTGGTTTGAAAAATAAATGGTTTCCTGTTAATTACTTTACGAGGAGCTTGTGAATATTGCCCCAAAGGAACGTAAAAGAGACAAGTGCCATGGCCACCCAAGAAGCCACAGTGATGAAGTTGTATCCATAGATATCTAGCACAACCCATGTGGCTGTTGCCACCAGTAAAACTAGAATGTTCAGACGCTTATTTCTCCAGAATATTAAATCTCTCGCAAAATCTGCAATTAAACGGGGACGGTAAGAACAATATGTTGTTCTAGTTTTGCAGTGTTCTCTAGAGAGAGTGAAAGACCTGATTTGTTTTGTGAAGCACTATTATGCGTTTATGGATTTTATTAGAAGAAAGAAAATTAATAATTTTCAATCCCCAATTATTCAAGGGATCCAAGAGTTCCTCTTGCCGATACTTCATTACTTTACTTCATTGTCCATTGATACACACGTACACACAGGTATAGAGAGAGAGAGAGAGAGAGAGAGAGAGAGAGAGAGAGAGAGAGAGACCTGGCTTGTGGTGCAGGTGAGTTTCAGGTAGAGATTGCGGTTCATCTGCAACGAAAACTGTACCTAATTAAAAGATAAATAAAATTGAGTTATCGGAATGTACGTGTTAGGTTATTAGCAATTGTGATGGATTTATTTGTGCATTCATGTATTGCTATACTGCTAACAGAGAGAGAGAGAGAGAGAGAGAGAGAAACCTGGCAAGTGAACTTTAGTTGGAGATTCCGGTGGAGTGGACATTATTTTTGAATTTTTGAGTGTGTTATTCAGGCCCTGAACTTTTGTACCCGGATTGTCATGAAGTGAGTCTCATCAACAGTAAGCAGTCGGAGAAGAAGCAAAATTTGGGGTTTACACGTAATCTCAATAATAATGAAACGTGGAAGCCATGCAGAGCTCCCTTCATCTTCATCTTCATTCCAAAAGGATATTTATAATTACACGTACTCTCAAGATCCTTAGCTCAAAATGTTTTTAATTGGGGTCTTAGATATTTATAGATTCGCGACTGTTTTGAACAAATTTTGCAGAAACTTGACTAACGGGGAGCTTGAGCAGCATTTTAATCATAATGTTATAAAGTAGAGAAGAAATTCAGCGGAGCGGTTGGGTTTTGTTGATACCCAACAAATCTCAGGCGATGATGTTATTCGTTGAAAATTCTCGGTTGGTCAAATGACTGAATAATTATCGACATCTCTATGAAATGGCTCGACCCGAAACTCATTTAAAACCATTTGAAGTGTCCCAATTTAACTGGAGACGCTCATGGTTTCTTCACTGCTTAGACGGCTTTAGTGTTGGCCCACTTACCAATATACTTGATCCACTTATTGGTTTTTTTTTTGGGGGCTTGACCCATTACTAAACCTAACACTTATATATATGTGTGTGTATATGCGCGCTGCCACTTTTGCAAGGAGCGTGTGTTATTTTTCCCCCTTTTCATTGAGAAAGAAAACTGGCAGTTTTTTCCTTGCTTTGTGTTTGTCGTCTTTTCATTTTTCTTGCCTTTGTGGGTTTTCTGTGGGAGCCTTTGTGGCTGAAATAACACTCCATTATTGTGTCCTTTGTGAATGCAATTGTTAGCAACCGAAGCGAAGAAGTGGTGTGATTTTAGGTCGTTGATTGGAGATGTTTGATAAGGTCGAGATTGATAGATTGAGCCCGGATTCGACCAATTGAAGGTCCATTCCGCTACATATGACATAGCCATGTTGATGGTGGAAATTTTGAACAAAATCATATCAAAATTGAAATAGAAACTGGCTAGAATGAGACTGTCCAAAATTTCCCAAAAAAAGGGACCTGCAATCGACAATTCCGACCAAACCAGGAGGCGATTGAGGAAACGAAGACCAGAATCTTGATATGCAGGTGGAGGATTTTCTGGGTAGCCGGTGCGTGGGGGTGACGGTCGTCAGCGGCGGAGCGTGGAGGCTTCGATGGAGGCACGTCAGCGTCTACTGGGGAAAATTTCTTCAGGAAAAATATTTCTAACGTGATTTCTAACGATTTGGTGTCGTTAGTTTTCTATTTCAGGTTATATAGTGAAGGCTGGACGACTTTGTTCTTTGCGCGCTTGGGATGGATAATGGTTGATTGATTACTAAAACTATAGGGCGAATAGTTGTGGCCCTAAAGTGATAAATTCGCATCTCTCGGTATTTACGGACTCGATTGGTCCTCTCGGTATATTGACTTATCTCAAATTAAATTTCAGCATTAGCGCGTTATCGTGTGTGGTGATATTAGGATTGAGGTTACTATGTGGGGTAACATTGTTTTTGCTAGAAATTTTTGAATTATTTGCTCTATTTGAAGTGTTGATTTTGATCGCAAGAATTGCTTTAACTAAACAATCACTGTGTGAGACTACTTTGCATGAGAATTTGAATTTTTTGTTGACATGCCTTCATGTTGTATTGATTATTCTGTTAGAACACCTAGACTTGACCCATTTGAACATTCCCTTGATACTGAGATCTTGAGTATCATGAAAATCTGAAAATCTAGAACTGTGTATACTGCAGCCTTAGGATCACTTTGTGTAACCTATTTGTGCACTTTGATTGTTCAATTTTTCAAAATGTTTTCACATTTTGAAATTGAAATTTTCAATTAAAAAGAGAATTTTGGTTCAACAAAAGTTTCAAAAGTCATAGATGGCAAATTTCATGCAAATTTGACGAAGTACAAAAAGAAGAATATGATGAGTTTTCTTACACTTCAATTATTTTGCACCTATATGTTACCGTTTTGAGAAAAATTGCAAAACTTAATTCTATAAAAGAACTTTGGTAAAAGTTGGAGGACTTATATTTGCTTAAGTCTTCTCCGAATAAGTTGTACTTGCTTAAAAGATTTTTTAGATTTAAAATGGATCCTTCAAAGGATCTATATGACAATTTGACTTGTTTGAAAGATTTTTCAGTTTTGAAATTGATCATTCAAAGGATCTTGATGACAATCTGGATATTTTCAATAAACTTGTTCAAGATATCGTTAATTGTGATGAGAAAGTGTCTGAAACGTATAAGATCATTATTTTGCTTAATTCTATGTTTGATTCATATAGAGGGGTTAAGAATACAATTAAATATGGTAGAGATATTTTAACACTCGAGATTGTCATAGACTCCCTTAGGAGTAAGGAGATAGATAGTAAGGCTGAAAAAGAGGATAAGAAAAGTGGCGAGTTGCATATAATGATGAGTAGAATGAAGTTTAAACAAATGAATTTGGGTGGAGCTCAATACAATAGTGACTCGAGTGATAAGGTTGGTAAGAAGAAGGGCAAGAGATGTGACAAGTCTAGTGGTAGACGGTGTTATAGTTGCGGTAATGCTATGCACTTTATTAAGGACTGTCCCAAGAAGAAGGATAAGTAGAAGAGTAAGATGAAAGGCGAGGCGAATGTGGTTATAGGGTTGAGCGATGACCCTAGTAAGGTTTATTGAGAGTAAATATAGTTACTGCATATGCATCCGTGTTTAATCACTTATGCATGTGTGTGATTGCTTAATTTCGCTACATGGTTATATGTTGCATTTCAATATGTTTGATATGTGCATTTGCATGAATTTGAGAGAAATTTAGTGGGTGTTTGGTGGAGATTAAAATTAGATTTTTAGTAGATTGTGATAGAAATTTTTGAAATGTGTGGTTGAAAAATTGTGGGACCCATGAAAGATGTGGCTAATGTTGATTGTTTGACTTTGACTTAAATTAAAATCTGATTTTAATCCGAAACAAACGGGGCATTAATTACTTGGTTTAATTATTTGCATGTATGGTGGGTTGGGATGCATTAGCAGTATGTGTGTTGAGTATCTGCCTGGGGATACATTGATGATTTGTACCAGGGATGTGGAGTATGACATTTGGATCACGAGTGGAGGGGTGATTAAATGTGGAAATATTTTATCTGTGAAGAGACCCTAATCATGTGGAATATAAGAGAGGCATTTTTATTACCTCTGTTAGGTGGAGACCCATTATCCACTTAAGTTGGGAGAAATGGTGTGATAATAAAGGATTATCACGAAAACTTAGGATCTACAGAAATTTACCAATTGGACATGAGTTGAGTGATCAGTTTAGTGAACATGATGGGAGATGAGAGGACATATGTATTCTCGAGGTGTGAGGAACATGGAATGGGATAGGATAAGTGTGGTGAGATCTTTTCATGGGGTCATTTATGCATTTGTTGCATATGTGTTTGGACCATTTGATTGATTTAGTATTAATCTGTTGTTCTGTATGAATGTATTTTGAAAAAGATCTGTAGATTATCATATATTATATCTTCATCGAATGATTATTTGCTCTTGATTGTTCACTGTGATTATCTGCTTCCACTTAAAAAGGTATTTGTTTGTGACCTTAGCTCTAGTGAGTATGAGGCAGGTATGGCATGCGTTTCAGGTTCGAAATACGATGAAAGGTCTGTGATCCCAATTTTATTGGTTGTCTTAATTATGCAAGTATTAATTTTGTGTTTGCTTGTAGATTGATGGTGGAGATTTTTTGGGTTTTGTTAATATCCAATAAATTTCGAGCGATGATGTTACTCGTTGGAAATTCTCAATCGGCTTTGACCAAATGACTGAATAATTACTAACATCTCTATGAAATGGCTCAACCCGAAAATCACTTAAAACCATTTGAAGTGGCCTAATTTAATTGGAGACGTTCATGGTTTCTTCACTTCTTGGACAGCTTTTAGTGTTGGCTCACTTACCAATATACTTGGTCCACTTATTGGTTACCTATTGTTTTTTTTTTTGGGCTCGACCCATTACTAAACCTAACCCTTAACCATATATATGTGCTGCCATTTTTGCAAGGAACCCCTTTTCATTGAGAAAGAAAATCGGCAATTTCTTCCTTGCTTTGTACTTTCCGTCTTTTCATTTTTCTTGCCTTTGTGGTTGTCTTCTTTGGGAGCCTTTGTGGTTGAAATAACACTCCATTATTGTGTCCTTTGTGGGTGCAATTGTTAGCAACCGAAGTGAAAAAGTTGTGTGGTTTTGGGTCGTTGATTGGAGGTGTTTGATATGGTCGAGATTGATAGAATGTGCCCATATTCCACCTATTGAAGACCCATTCTGCTACAGGAGCTATGTTAAGTTCATTTATAATCAAGATATTCTAGATCGTATTGAATATAAGTTTGGTAGTATGTAGTTCTTCTTGATGAAGTTTTCATTTTCTCTGTAAATCTATTAAATGAAATGTTACTATTGTGTCTAATGAAGATACGATGTAAGGTTTGAGAGCGAAGTTTTTCCAACACGAGAAGAATGATGTAATTAAAAGAGATGTAAAAGTTGTTCGAGGCCGCGCACGGGATAATGCTTTATTTTATCATTTAGTGCTTATTTAATTAGTTGAGACCTATTTATTATTTTAGGAGAGTTGGGGGACTGATGTTGCAATTTTAATTAGACTTGGTATTTGGTTGATTATATTATCCGCCAACACTTTTATTTTTATTTTTTTTGGAAAGGTTTTTTATTAATATGATATAATTGTGAGATTTCTTAAATTCTTCAATCCAATTGCCTGTATTTCCATGTTGAATGAATAAATTTGTTGATCAAATTCAATATTTCGTACGAATCAACCTTTATATGATTTCTAAATTTATCATATTCTTAGAATCATCGTGTTCTTAAATTCACTCTTCGCGTGATCAAATATTGAATATTTTGTACGAATCAACGATTATATTATTTCTAAATTTACCATATTCTTAGAATCAACATGTTCTTAAATTCACTCTTCGCTCTTGGTGATTTCTCGCTTCGCACTACTTCAACATTCTTCACACAACTCGTGCATGTGTGAGTTGAGCCCCTTGAATCTAGCCAAGCCAAGGATTTTAGTTTTTTATGATCACCCTTACTCTGACACAGTTTTTGTTGGGAAAATAGCATAACATAGATACCAATAGCATAATAACAGAGTTCAAGAATATCAAGAAACCACAACGTCCAGCTTACTGTCTATAATTTCATGATCAAAACACAGACTAAAACATTTCATAACGAACATCATAAATGGACATAGAAACCGAAAATGATAGGCAAATAAACTGGAGTCTTTCTTCCCTGTATAATGGCCGAATGTTTAGGCTCAAGAATAGCCTTCCATGCTATGCAAATCACCGTCCATAGAGAGCTAGAGAACCGGCCAGAACCAACCAACACTTGGCTT
>CAIGRM010155248.1:0-16033 GCA_903798335.1 Fraxinus albicans
ATAATTCTGAAATGTAATTAATTAATTCAAGAAAAATCTGAGTTTTGTAATTCAAAATTTTGGTACCTGATTTTTAATTTGTTGAAAGTAAACCCTGAACCAAAAACTTTTCCCAATGATGAATTAGTGATGATCGATATATTAACGTATTCTTAAAAATTACCCTTAGGAACATGCAATATGGATATTGTGCCGCCGCCGCCGCCTAAGATTCGGTACAGACTTATGGCCTCGTAAAGCTTCATCAAGAAGCAATTAATGAGAAGGCATGACCACTAATTTTTACTGGGGATCTGCCCCGCAGCAAATAGTCATTAAAGCAATTAATGGGAAGGCATGAGTACTAATTTTTACTGGGGATCTGCACCGCAGCAAATGTTAATTTAGTCATTAAAGCAATTAATGGGAAGGCATGTGTGTAGTTAATTTAAAGACAACATATAGCCCCCGTTTGACACCCATTTTTTATCTCATTCTCATTCTCATTTTTCTACAGTACTCATTTCTAACCACACATTCTCCAAATAAAATAATATTACACATAAACTCAAAAATTCTTCTTACTTTTTAACCACACATTCTTTACATCAATCACTATTCAAAAACTCATTCTTCAAAATAAAGTGATTTATAATTCTATTAGAATAGATAGACACGCTTTAACCTATATCTGGTCCTCATTTTTTCAAAAAATTCATTTTTTCGTCCTGGAACATATACAACCATACAAGACAATTTGTTATTTGATACATTAATGTAATATTTTTTTTATTACTTTATGCATCAAGTAACGAACTACAACATGTCTGCTAAGTAAGATGATTATCAGTAGTCTTCACTATGAATAATATTATTCTTTTTTTCAAAATTCATTTTCAATCACACATTCTTCCATAAAATAATTATACACGTAATCACAAAACAGATGATGTGACGAGATTTAAATAGATCAAAATTTTATCAATCAAATAACGTAAGCATTTTTCATTTCAAAATATATTTTGGCCCAAAAATAGGGCTCAAACAGGCACTTGGATAAGGTCGATGTTTATTTACAAAAATAATAAACATTTCAGAGCTTTAATAAAAAATGAATATGCTTCGGCGTTTATGGGATTTTATGGCTACGGTCAAAAAGTGTTTGTTCACGAAAAAAGAATAAAAAAAAATTAAATTATTTTAAAGAAGCTCTAATTTTTTAACTTTTCTACATTTACTGTTATGAAAAACTGAAACATGAATTTAATAAAACTTTTAATTTTTTAAATATTAAAAAAAAAAAAAAGGAAAGTAAAGTAAAGTAAAATCATTATCTTTCCCACCCAATTAAAGCGTAGACTCCCCACCATTTTTCATATATTTTATTTATTTATTTTTATCGGTGATATTTATCTGTTTAATGAAATTATATGCACATAAATTATTTTTTACTAAAATAATTGTGATTAATATTTAATTAAAATATTAAATTTATACGATATTCAATAAATAATTATGAGCTATATAATAAATAAATAAATAGTGCTTAGCCGAGTTAAGTCGCATGAAAAAAAGTCATTTTGTAATTATATAAATATTTTTAACTTTTACCAATAAAGAAGTTAATTCATTTATAAGTCACTTGGAAGTAAACTTTTTAAGCTCAGATATGCTCAAAGTGAAAAGACATTTTTGAGAGAGAAATGATATTCATCCCACTGGGGATGCATCTCCAATCTATGCAGCATTAATGTGGCATTAAATGATAGGTGAAATTAAATAAATCATTTAATTTCACTTATCATTTAATTAATTATTTACATCCACATAGATTGAGGATGCATCCCCACTGGAGATGGATAGCATTTTTCTTTTTGAGATGATGTGGTTTCACGTATACAAAGTGACTCATGAAAAAAGTAAAAGTTAACAGAAGATTATTGGAGTTGACAAATAACAAGCTTGGGTTGAAATAAATTTGTCGGCAGATAGCTGCAGAAAAATATTTACCGTTATTGATATCAAATCTATCGTAGAAGTAAATCTCAAACGTGCACAACTGTTATAAACTGGCAGATAGTATCTTTTTTTTTTTCTAGAATAGCATTATTAAGAAGAAAGGTTACATCATTCCATTGTTGATTGAAACAGACAAAGGCTCGAATGTATTGAAGTTCCATTTTAAAAGGTCAACCTTATTAAAAAGAGTAGCTGAAACTTCTATAAATTGATCTATATTTTCATTTTTATTCGATATGAAAATTTATCCCTTAACATGTCCCGCAAGATGGTGGCTCGTTTGAGCAGACAAATCTTGAAATTCGTGTGCTCAATTTTTTTGAGCTTTAATTGGATCGAATTGCTCGTTGTAACTTAACGTACTCTAATACCATGTTAAGATTTGGAGTTCCATCTTAAAATGTTAACTTTATTTAGAGGAGTATGACAAACATTTATAAATTGATCTATATTTTCATCTTTATTATATGTGGGATTTTATCTCTTAACAAGCCCCTCAAAATAGTGGCTCGTTTGAGCATATCAATCTTGAAATCCATATTTTCAAAATTTTTTATTTTTATTTTTAGTCTTAATCGGATCGAATCGCTCGTTGGAGCTTAACGGGCTCTGATATCATGTTAAGATTTGAGATTCCATCTTAAAATGTCAATCTTAAAGGAGTAGCACAAACTCTTATAAATTGATCTATGTTTTCATCTTTATTCGATGTATGAATTTATCCCATGACAAGGGAGGCAATTCATTCTATCATGAACTATAGTGATCACCAAATTGAAATTCAAATAACCTTGGAGAGAACAAGTTAGAAACTGATACTTCATAATTTAAAAAAAAAAAAAGACATGAATTGGACTTTCTACTGGTTTATCCTTACCAGTTGATAATCAAAGTCCAGGTTAAGATTGTTCATGAAGTGCACGAACTGCTACAATTGTCAAAAGGCAAGTGTCAAACATATCTTCTGTTCTGCTTTGCTATGTGGAGAAATGGCTTTGGAATGCAAGAGGTGATCTTGGAAAAGCATTTAACAATTCTCTTAACAGAAATGAATACAGAGATGATCGGTTCGAATATGTCCAGCGCCGGTATGGTAACTGGATCAACAAAACTTGGGGCACAGATCATATGAAACTTAAACATGAGAAACCTTAGTAGATATCTAGACATGAAATCTTGAATGATCTATTGAGCATTCATAAACCAAATTATATAAACCTAAGAAGTCATGGAAGCATAGATCCTCAGTATCACTTTTGCTAGAAAAAAAAATTCTGCTGTTCTTACAGCAATGATTACTTCCCCCTTCTCAATAAATGTCTGAAGTATCAGTACAGACATTGCTTCATAAAAAACTCAGGGCAAGGGACAAGCAAATCAAAGAGTTATCTTTGGAAGAACAAGGGCAAACAGCCTGTTTTTATCTTTTGATTTCTTCTACAGTTCTATAGAATTGATTTATCTAGTAATGGAGGAGGGTTCACCTACCTTGTTGGACTGGTGATGATGATGTTCAAGCAACTCGAGCTCCTTCTGGCGAATTATGAGAACCATTCTCTCATTCTCAAGCCTCAATCGCTCATTGGCAAGCTTCTCTCTCTCCATTTCTCTCTCCTTCTTGGTGCTAAATTTCAACCATTTTAATCGCTGCTTTTCAAGTTCAAAAGCTTGACACTGGATGCCAACACGCTGATCCTTCAAGTGCATCAATCTTGCATCAATCCACTGTCTTTTCTCAAAGGGACTCCTAGTTCCATCTTGCAACACATTCATCAATTCCACAATCAATTGTTGAATCAAAGGCGAATTGAATACACTCTTCCTCTGCCACTTCCTTGAAGATCTACCGTCTGTGTCATTGTCGTCCTCATGGCCGTGATCGTGACCCCTTGATCCTCGATCAACCACTTCGTCATTATCCTCATAGCTGTCACCATCATCCTCATCGCCGTCCTCGTCGTCATCATCATCTTCCCCACTTATCCCTTTTGCCAATTTAGATCCCTCATTTTCTCCTCTATTCAAGTTAGGCATAACTGAAGCATTTACGGATGAATGCAAACATATCTGCTGCTGTGACAGAAACTGAGTATGGGATGGCTCTGCCGCCACCTCTGCAGGTGAATGTTGATTACCACCAGCTCCACTTCCACTAACACCGCTACCATGACCACAACTATTATGGTACGCACACATTTCCCTGAAAAACAAGTGCTTAGAATTCAGCAATTTCTTGACTTCTTCCTTCATTTTAGGCGATAAATGGTCCATAGAGTCGAGCAAACTCTGATTCTCCACTACTCGACATGCAGTTCCCTTCCCAAGAATATCATTAACCCTCTTGTACCTCTTATTCAAGTCATTGAACTTATCTTCACATTGCTGTGGAGACACATAAAAGCCTTTTTCCATCATTGCCCGCGATACTGATTTCCATTTCCCCTTCTTCTGCAAGACCCCTCCACCCTTCTTCTTATTAGCCGGATCATTACCCTCGGAGCCAACTTCATCACCAATATAGAACACGATCATTATCAACAGCCTCACCATATTATCATTCCATTTCACTCTTTGCCAAGGAGATATTCTCATATTCCCATCATCAGATATATTCTCTGGTCCAGGCTCATCATCATCACTGAGGGTCAAACTCTGATTCTTAGGCTTTCCAGCATATGGGCGCCATGGTTTCACAGATTGCTGAGTTTGTGGGTGGTATTCACCCTCCCGGTGGCCATAGGTCGCCATGGGATTATGTTGGTGCTGCTGCTGCATCTGGTTAGGGTTCTGTGGTGGTATTTTGTGGTGCAGTGACATTTCTAGCCCTAAAATTCCAGGATTTACACTAGAATACATTCCACCAGGCATAGCATTAGATTCCATACAACTTATAAAATTACTACTACACCAGCCAAATTATTTACGACCCTGATCAAGAAATTCGTCTGGCCACTTATTTTTCACATATATGCATAAAAAAATAAAGCGAAACTAACAAAATTTCCGACCCCAAAAACCAGAATACCCTAAGTAAAGTAATACCAGTTCTTAAAATAATTATTGAAAACAAGAATTTCAAAGAGAAACAAATAAATATGAGAGAAAATGAGATGGAGCAGTAGAATCAACAGAACCTGAGAAAGATTCTTGAATGAGCAGAAATTGTAGAATTTGATCAATCTTTACAGCATTATATAAATATCGAGATAAAGGCAATAAGGAAAGATATAGCGGCTGTAGAAAGTAAAAAAAAAGAAAAGAAAAAAGGTGATCTTGCTTTGTCTGTCCAAATGCAATAACAGGAGTGAGAGAATTCGGGGGCGTTTATACGGTGAATATATACAGCAGTAGCTGGTTTTAGTCTTGGGTTTCCATTCGATGGCAGAAAACAACTGCCAAATGCCCACAGGATTTTTGCTGGTGGGAGTGCGAATCCACAGGATTTCACAAAACTGTCCACTGCAACGCTGATATTTTTGTGTTGGACCTACCCTTTTTCATTTGATTATCAATGAATT
The DNA here is from genome assembly GCA_903798335.1 of Fraxinus albicans. Classification (NCBI taxonomy): domain Eukaryota; kingdom Viridiplantae; phylum Streptophyta; class Magnoliopsida; order Lamiales; family Oleaceae; genus Fraxinus; species Fraxinus albicans. Next base: position 5,517 of record CAIGRM010155248.1, read on the forward strand.
AATCAGAGCCGTCAGTTTGAGATTTGCAATTTGAAGCTTCAAAAATAATGTTGTTATTCAGGTCTCCAAAGAGAAATGCTATTCATCCCCACTGAATGCATCTCCAGTCTATGTGATGTTTATGTGGCATTAAATGATAGGTGAAATTAAATAAGTCATTTAATTTCACCTATCATTTAACCAATCATTTATATCCACATAAACTGAGGATGCATCCCCATTGGGGATGAATAGCATTTTTTTTAAAAAATCCCATGGAGCGTCGTGTACATCTTACGTGAAAGATCAGTGACCAAAAGACTCCACGTCTCCACTCTTCTACGGGCCTGGCCCAATGGGCTCAAGGAGATGCCAACGAAAATGAGAAATTGATGCAGTTGGAAATTACCTACAATCGGAATTTTAGTGATCGCAATTCAAAATATATCGTTACTTTCTCTCTTTAAACCTCTTACCTCTCTATTCTTTCGTCTGCGAAGAGCGACCGCGATGCACGACAAGGCATAGGTGAGCGCCCCTCACATCAGATCTGAGCCCACAACACCATATTATTTTTTGGTAGGTGTGATCTATGTATAATGTGGTGCGTGCGGTGGGTGGGTGGAGGTGGGGTGCAATGGCGATGGTTTTGGGGTTTTAGGTTGGTTTCTTCCTCCAATCTGCTTAGTAGGAGTTTTGGGGGTGTGCAGTCCTAATCTCGCTGTTACATGCAGAATTTCGTTGGTAGTTCACACAACGAGTATGATAATAAATTTACAAATGAGGACTTGATTACTTTATCCCGTTGATTCTTGTGGAGGTGAACGAAGGCGACACATCCAAAGACGCTTGGTGGAATCATCAAGACTGAAGGGAGGGAGAAGTTAGCTTCTGGTGATTATGCGGTTGGTAAGTTCAACAAATGTTTATCAATATTGAGTATTGATAATGGTTAGTTGTTGTGCAGGTACGGAGTTGTAGTGGGCGATGATGATAAAAATAAGACCACACTAAGTGATAGCACTTGTAACCGGGGAATTTGATAGTGAATTATATGTGATCCAAGGTAAAGATTTGTGAGGTGGATGGACCCGAACTAGCGATTTCGGTTCGATTTGCTCTTTTGTAGTTTTTTTGTACAGCCCTAGCTGTGACCAAAATGTGGTATTTCCAAGAAGTTTCAAGGAAAATACTACAACTATGACAAAGTGGATTATAAGTCTTCGAGCTTTTCTCCGCATTCTAAAAGCTTGTTTCTTGCTTCTCAGGCCACTGATGAGGCATCCTGGATCAAGACAACAGATCAAGTAGGACAACCATCAGATCAACTCCAACTAGATACGAGAGTATATCTAGAAAAAAAAATTGAAAATCAGAAAAAAAAAATTAAGTGCATGAAAAAAGAAACAGAGAGAGCACTAAATACATTGGTTAAGCTCCAAACACTTATTTGAGGGAATTTAACTTTTGATGAATACAGCTCGTGTGCACACGGAGGGGAAGGACTTTCTTCTAGACATTCACATACTGTCGTGGTTCGGCCCTGTTTGGTTCGAACTACTTCGATAGATTTGACCACGAAACACGTGAAATATCTACAAATATTGGTTCATCACATTCTTCTAGGACCTAATGTTGTGAGAGTTTGGGTTGATGTAGCTATGAAACCTGATGCATTTTTGTGGAGGCCTACTTCTGATATGACTTGCATTGAAGAATGTGGTGATGATGGTGGTGGTGCGGGTAGGTAGAGGGTGGGGTGCAGCGGTGATGGTTTTGGGTTGATTTCTTCCTCCAGTCTACTTAATCGGAGTTTTAAGGGTGCGCGGTACGGTGTGTTGGTTGCGATTATGGTGCTACAAGTGGTAATGGTGGTGCTACAGGTGGTTGGTGTAGATGGCGGTGGCGGTGGCGGTAAAGTGTTGATTTTACTTTTGGTTATTGGAGTGGTGGTGGTGGTGGTTTCCATATTTCTGGTGTTGTTTGGGGTGATTTTTGTTGGTGGATGTGGTGGTGGATCTGGTGGTGGCAATGAGGGTGGTGGTTGTTGTCGACGGCTGTGATGACGGTCGTGGTCATGGCAGCGGTGTGATGGTCATGGGTGGGGTGTTTGTAACCAATTATTTGGTTAATTGTGATCAATAATTGGTTTATTTGTGATTAATAAATAATATGTGATCAATTATTTGAGATTGTGATCAATAAATTCGATATTTTGTAACCAATAAATAATATGTGGCAAAAAAATTTAAGTCGTGACTTATAAAGGTTGTGATTTATAACCGATCAATAAATTGTGACATATAATTTATTATTATTATTATTATTATTATTATTATTATTATTATTATTATTATTATTATTTGTAACCGATAAATAAATCTTGACTTATAAATTTTTTTATTTGTGATCGTAAAATAATTTGTGACCTATAGAGATTCTGATTCGTGATCGAGAAATAATTTGTGATCAATTAATTTGTGACAAAATAGTATAGATTCGCGACCTTAATAAAACATATTTTTAATTAATTATTTCATAAATAAATTTTAATTAATATCTGATTTTTGAAGTTTTAAACCTTGTTTCTTAGTTTTGAAATGGGCTATACTTTAATCTATTAGATATGAAATTTTTCCTTGATGCAAACGGCGCCATCTCTGTACATTAAAAAAAAAATATATATATTTATAAATTACCTTTATTATATGTAAAAAAAAATCTATTAAGTACAAATACTATATTTAAGGCCATCTTCAACGGGCCCTAGTGTCTGTCATGTAACAAATTGACCGAGATATACATTAAAAATATCAAGTATCGTTGGAGCAATCAAAATATGTGTCTCTCTTTACATTGTTAATGGCAATATTATCCGTGTTTCTAGGTGCGATGGGTTGAACAATGTTTCTCAATGCATCGTCGCTTCTTAATTATTTCTAAATGTTCTCGTGAAAGCTTACACCCTACTAATGGTGAAAGCAAGTAAATTTTGTGCTACTTGAATACTAGCACAAACTCTTTGTACAATGAAGAGTACACATCAACAAAAAACAACATGATTGCGATTGAGAAGAACTATTGCACATACATTTGTTCTTAATTTCTAATAAATACTTACGTGACAAATCACAAACATTCCTTTGACACAAACACGACATGTTGGTATAGCAATTTCGATCTCTAAATTTAACATGATCGGCAAGTGACTGAGTACTTGAAATAGAAGATAAATTACATTATAATTCAAAATCAAAAGGAACTCCATCAGTCCATACCATAAGCAATGGAATTGGCAAACTAGAATATTACATGTCCAAGTAGAATAGAGAATTAGGGCAATGCATCTTGATCAGTTGTGGCAAGTGAAGGCGAGAGGGAATTTCGGGATTCATCATATTCTTCTCCCAACGGAGATTGCTCCACCCTTATTTCCTCTATCATTTTAACTACTTCGCCCATTGTTGGCCTCTTCTCAGGCTGTGGCACTACACAAACCATTGCTATGTGCAGCATTGACACCAGTTCCTCCTCAATGTTCTTGTACCTGAAAATGGTATCTTCTCTTTAACGGCTTAGATTTTTAAATGGTGTGATTCAACTAGTGTTCCAGAAACTAGATCGGACCGATAATATGAAAACCCGAAAAAATTTCATAACTGGTCGGCAGGTGAGGGGACGTTTGGCCCAGCATAAAAGAAGTCAGAGTTACTTTTTTACCAACAGAACTTACTTTTTCAGATTTTCAGAAAATAAGTTAAAAATGGCTCTAACACTATAAGATAAGTAGTTGAATTTACCTTAACAATTCTTGATCAAAAACTTCGGCCGTCCACTCGTCTCTCACCACAGATCGAACCCACTTCGGCAAATCCACCGGCTGCTCTTCCTCGTCAATTCTAGGACGACTCGGTGATGGGTAATGTGATGGAGCTTTGCCAGTAAGAACTTCCAACAATAACACCCCAAAGCTATAAATATCAGCCATTTGTGAAAGCCTCTTGATTTCTGCCTGTTCTGGTGCTTTGTACCCTCCCAATCTAGCTATGGCATGAACAGGGTTCAAAAGAAGGGACAACCCAAAATCAGAAATGCAAGCAATACCATTTCTGTCAAGCAGTATATTTGATGATTTCACATTTCCATGTGGAATTCTTGAATCGGCATATTCTTCATGGATTTTAGCAAGCCCTCTAGCCGCCCCCAATATCAAACTGATCCTTGTAGTCCAATCAAGTGGAACTCTCCCTGGTCCTCTGTTCCCTGTTTAAATCAAGAATTTTACGAACTAAGTCCTAATCCATATTTCGAAGGGCGATTTACATCATTATTTCACCATTTTTTTGTGAGAATCCAAGTGCATTTGAAATTATCTAGCAGAGCTGTGGCGTTTCTGTGATTTCAGCTCCATGGGACACTCGATCATGGAGTTTTGTGCCTCGCAATATGCTGACATTAAAGAAATGTCACTTCACTGCACGGCTCCACTAGATAATTTGTTCGACAGCTTAAACAAACTCCGACTCTCACAAAAACTAGGTAGGATGCATCTCAACATCCACTAGCAGCTGCAGATTTTCACAAGAATATTATAATGATGATCTCATGGTTCTCAATCTCTCACATAAAAGGTCCATTATGAAAGAATATCAGGGCGACCTAATATAAATATAAGTCGATCTGTGGTGTATATAAACAAACACATACCTTAAAACAAAAAAATTGATTAAATACAATAACTACATTAAAATTAAGATTTCCCATACCATGAAGAAGTGAATGCAAGCTGCCATTTGGGAGATAATCATAAACAAGCAATTTTTCTTCCCTTGCGTAATAGTAAGCTCTGAATCTCACTATATTAGGATGCTTTAGCTTCCCAATTACATCCATATACTGCTCAAACTCCTTTCTAGCACAAGGATTTGCATCCTTCAGCCTCTTTACAGCCACAGTGCACCCATCATCAAGCACAGCCTTGTAAACTGTCCCCAAACTCCCTTTTCCGAGCATCTCTGCTGATGCACGGAGCAAATCCTCCAACTCGAACTGCTTTTTGCGGTCGAAAAACACGAGCTTACTCCGGTCAGTCACATTAGTTCCATCGCTGTCTCCACCTCCACCTCCATTGTTGGCATGCACTCTCTTTTCACTTGAATAGCTGTTTCTCCACTTTCCATTTTCACTCCCTGCCATGGAATTTTCATCCCTCGAATACTTCCCACAATAGTATGCAACAGCGAATGATGCAATCACCAAAACCAGCACTGAATTTACAATTATAATTGCTGCTACTGTTCCGTTGCTGAGTTTTTTATGATGCTTATTAGTTTCTTCCACTGTAGAAGTTGATGAAGGCAGAGAACTGGGATGTGATGGTACTGTTTGCGCAGGCGGTTCAGCATTGGTGTATGAACACTGGGGGGAAGGATTAGTCCCGCATAACCCTTCATTGCCGGAAAAGCTATCCTCGCCATAGCGCGATATTAAGCTCTTCCGCACCACTCCATAGAGCTCGTTGTTCGACAGGTTCAATTCTTTGAGTTGTGGAAGGGATTCAAAGAAATTCGGAATTGTCCCCGAAAGTTCATTGTTTTGGAGGTGGAGAGTGAGCAAACGAGAAAGTTTAGAGATTTCAGGGGGAATGGAGCCTCTGAGATTATTATTGGAGAGATCAAGACGGCGGAGGTGGTGTAGAGAGGAAAATTCTGCCGGAATCTTGCCGGAGAAGTCATTGCCAGATAAATAGATGAGCCTGAGGTTGAGGCATTGTGTGATAGGAGTGAGTGTTCCATTGAGGCGGTTGTCGGGGAGGTTGAGGAGGCGCAGCTGGTCCAAGGCGGAGAGGGAATCAATGGGGCCGCGGAGGTTGAGGGAGGGGAGGGAGAGGGAGGTGACACGGTTTTTGGTGCACTCTACTCCTACCCAATTGGCTGTGCATGCGGTAGTGGTGTTGGCGGTGGTGGTCCAGTTGGGGAGGAGGGTACCGTGGAGGTCAGTTTGAGAGCGGAAGAGGGAGAGGGTGGCGGTGTCATCGGCTGCGTCGGAGGCGGAGGAAGAGACTGCGAAGAGTGCAAGAGAGAAAAGGAGAAAGGCAAAGAAACAAAGGTCCATTTGATAAAAGCATAAAGCGGGAAGTAGAATAATGGGGATGTTTGAGTTTTATTTACGCTTTAAAAAGCGTCGAGGACAAAAATCGTTAAAATTTGAATTCTAGATAAAGAAGTTAAACAAAGTAGTGAAGTACGAGAGACAAATGCTTTCCCTCTCTCTACTGTTCTATTTGGAAAATTCTATTTGTACAACTTCGGTTGACAACCTCTCACATGTGTGTGAGATCCGCATGTTTAAAAAATTCAAAAAAAAAAAAACCTGACTCTCTCATGTGAGTGGTTGTCAACCTCGATTTTACAACTAGCATGACTCATTTTATTTACTTTATTTTTTCAATTGCTCAACAACTCTCAACGAATTTCAATGGAAGTCGCTAGCCTATATCATTGGCCTTTTTGTTCGTCCTTTGACCTCGTTCTATTAGATTTTCCTCCCTTAGCCCATATTTAAGTCACATTATTTTTTTTATTTTTATTCTTCTACTCATATTTAACCACACATTTTTNATTCTTCTACTCATATTTAACCACACATTTTTCAATAAAATAATATTTTTCATCACATCAATAATTTTTCCTTCTTTTTCAACCACACGTTCCCCATCACATCAAAACAAAAAAATGCATTATTGGTGCAAAAATGTGTACCAAACAGGGGCTTAACTTGTTACTGAAAGACTTATAATCGAAGAAAATGTGAATGTGGAAAAGAATTTTTTCCTAAATATATTGATATGAATAAAAAAAAAAAAAATCTTTGAATGCCTCTAGGCTTTTTTTTTTTTTTTTTAAATTGGATTGGTACGGCCACTGTGACAAAAAAAAAAATTGAAAGTTGGACAAATTGATTCTAGAAATCATAATGAAATCGACGAGTCAACTGGTTCAATCACAACAGAATAGCCAATTTATCCTGCATTTTTAGTTATATATTACTTGCTAATTAATTTGACTTTTAACATGTTACCTTTTTCAAATTTTCAAATATTTGTTTTTAAAAATATAGTCTGACATGACATCGTAACTAAATAATTTCATGATTCATGAGTTCAATCTCAACAATAATCATTTTTAAAAAATTAGGAAAATGTTACGTGTACACTATTTTGTTAACATTATTGTTGACATTACAATTGTTGGGAAGTGTTGATTGAGTAAAAATAAAAATGCTACGTCTAAGTTTGACAACCCTCTCATATAGGGGATGGGGCCCACAATCGCGGGCCCCACACCCATGTGAGAGGACTGTCAAACTTATTGTGTAAAAAAATTGTACATTCAGCCTTTTTCGAGTAAAAAAAACTGTCTAACGATGTATAGCCAGGTGACAATGTGTAAAAAAAAATAATATAAAAAATAATGTACATGTAATATGATTGAAAAATTTATGGGTCAAGTACGTGCATTGATTCCAAAGGAAAAAAATTCTTATTGAAAATTATATCTTCTTTTAAGAAATTAAATTTGCAGGACATGATTGATAAGGTCAATCAATTCTGTTATACATTGTTAGAGAAATAATAAAGAGGAGAATGATTAAAGGAGACATAAGCATGAAGAAGAATTGGTTGAGTGAATGATTGCTGTTTCCACTGCCGAGTAAAGGTGCTAAAGGCAAAGTAAGATACAATTATACATTCCATGGACTGATTGGGGCACTCCATACAAAGGGGCACTCCCTTCAAGAATGGGGATAGTGATATTTGCAAAAATTGTCTTGCTTATTTTTCTTTTCAAATTTCTCATATTTAAAATATTATTTAATTCAATTATGTAATCGTAACCCTTGCCAAGGTACTAAACGCGTTGACCTAATAAGATCTGATTAAAGGATTAATTTATTTGTATAATTATGGATGACAATCTGAATGACATTGTGTATGTTGACAAGAACTAGTGGTTGTAGAAATAAGTTGAAACGAAAATTGTCCAATAAATGAATGCCACGTGACATGTTATCAACCAAATTGTAACTCATAATTGTATACCAAGCATGATTGCTAACTAAAATTGTAAGCAAAGAAAACCTAGATTAAATGAAAACGAGACACGACGCATAAATACGTTATTTTTTTAGAAAGTAGGACATGAAACGTTGCAAAAATAAAATCATGAATTCAATTTTAGAAATTTAATATTTAACTTCAAAAAAACTATTTAATATAATTTAAATAAAAACCATACTAGAAGTCTAGAATCAATCTAATCTAAAAAAATATTTTAACATAAATTTTAATTTTAAAACAAATAATCGTAAAATATCAATACTTGAACACCTTTGTATCGTCTATTGTATATGAATATGTAATTCTTACTTATACTAATTTTTACAGGTGAAAGAGATAAAAAATAAATCCAATTTGGTGGGTAGTAACCCATCGCTTCTTCACGGAAATGATAAGACTTACCGAGGAAGGCCAACACAAGAACTAGAAAATCTATAATTTAGGTAAAATTTAGCATTATTGTTCTCTCGGTATGACAAGCAAAGTCCAAATATGTTTTAAGTCAAAACCTGATTAAGTTAATGTTTAGTTAGTGTGTAGTTAAGTTTGTCTTTTGGGGTGAAATTTCTAATATAGTTCACATAAAATTCCTAAAAGTTCTCATAAAATTTCTAAAATTCATTAAAATTATAGGAAACTTTTTTTAGTTCTCACTACATTTTCAAGAGTTTCGATTTTCAAAGCATTTTCTAAACGGAACTAGGGATGGCAATGACACACGAAAATTCCCTATTCTCGTGGAGACCGACTCAAGCAGGACAGAAATCCCTGAATAATCGAGAATTAGAACCAGGATGGCAGCACCTACATATTTTCCCTGCTCGTTCTCTCTATCCAACGTCTCTTCTCACCCACCCACCAACTCACTTTCTCTCCTTCCCTACCATATCTCGTTTACGGTGTCGCTGAACCCAGTCGAGCAAAACTACAGTGCACAGCGGCCAAGTGTTTACTTACAGCAGCACATAACCCTACTTGTGGCGCCACTGTTGCAAATAGCACTGACGACACGAATCTTACTGGAGGAGGATCGATCTCCACTGTTGTTGGAATGTCGCAGTGGCCGATTAGCCAGAGAGATGGCTCCCTATCGTAACAATATGAGGATGGAATCCAAAGCGCCATTCTTCATTACAAGAAATCCAACTGTTCATCGAAATGTATGATAAAATTCTACTTGTGGATAGAATTTTTAAGAAGTCGACCTTGAAGTCGTCTATAACTAATAGTGAATTGATTGATGAGGATTGAAGGGGGGTGTGATTTCATTGTCATGGATTTGAGTTGAAGGTGGTAGTGGTGGTGATTGTGGCATTGGTTTGCGGTATGTAAAGTTTTGTTTGTGGTGACCTTCTGTGACCAATTACGTTGTTATTGTAATTGATTGTGATTAATATTGTTTTAATTGTTATTGATTGTGACTTGATCACATACTGTTACATATAAGATTAACCTGATCACAAATAGTCACATTGAAGACAATTTTGATAACATTTAATCACATTGAAAACATATTTGGTCACATTTAGTCACAAATAAAACATGTTAGTGACTTGGTTGTATACGGCCACAAATTAGACGATGACAAATAGTTACACCGAAGACCAATTTGATCAATGATCTATTCACAAACAATAAATTTGGTCACAAAAAAACACAATTAGTCCATCGTGGGTTATAATCTCCAGAAAACGTTTTTAAATTTTGGGAAAGTTTCTAGGGGTGGGGTGGGGTCTCCTGAATTTTTTTTTTTCAATTTCTAAAAATTTTATGGGTGAGGTGTAATCTCTAGGAGAGGTTTTCAATTTCTTAAAAATTTCTAGGGATGTAGTGGTGTGGGATGGGATGTCCAATGGGTGGGGGCTTTGTGGTGTGTGGGATATAATGCATGTCAATTGTGTGTATGTGTATCACATCAAGTGAGAATCATATTTTAGACGATTTTAACATTACTACAATTTAATTCTTCTAATAATACGTTACTTTTTTTTAAATATGTAATAAATACTACAAAATCCTTATCATGTATAAATTTTGTGTTATTAATTCTCATTTAATTAATATGTAAATTAATCTAAACTCAATGAATTTAAACCCCTGTTTACAATTATTTTAAGTTACATAAGTTACAATTTTATGTTGTACTCATCATTCACGGGTGACTTTAGCACCAGGGTAAATTGTGAATTGTTCCCTATTATTTATGGTTCCAATTTTATTTTTGGGAAAATTTCATAACTAAGAAACTAAGTTTCACCCATTTTAAATTTAAGAGATAAAATTAAAAATTAAAAACTTCATATTTTTAAGGTTTAAAATTTCAAATCTCAGATTTTTTTAAAATTTTATTTATAAATAAATAAATTAAATATATTAAGGTCACAATTCTATATAATTTGGTCACAAATCACAAATTTTA